>VZSZ01012189.1:1095176-1339798 GCA_013398815.1 Ibidorhyncha struthersii | reverse complement strand
CGTGTCAGCCACCCCTCCCAGTTTTGTGTCATCAGCAAACTTGCTGATGGTACGCTCTATCCCTTCATCCAGGTCATTGATGAATATATTGAACGGGACTGGACCCAGTACTGACCCCTGAGGAACACCACTTCTTACTGACCTCCAACTCAACTCTGCACCACTAACCACAACCCTCTGAGCTCTATCTGTCAGCCACAAATTCTACCATTGATATGGATAAGGCCCCAGTACTTAAGGAGATAAGGAGATGAGGTGAAATCAAGCCTTTGCTTAGCAAGTGGGGAAAAGAATATCTCTATCTTTAACTAAGTTTTGGGGCTTTTTTTTGAGGGGGGGTATTTGGTTTTTTTTTGACACCATGCATACACGTTAAAAAAAGGTAAAAGAGCACTGGTTTGCATGTGCAAAGGCTCAATGAAAGTGCACAGCTTAACGGATGTTCTGGGAAGGGCTATGCTCCCCTTAACTTATAACACAAGAGGGAAGGATAGTTCAGGATACGATCCATGTGGCCTAATTTATTCTTTTACAAGGTAGATGTCTAATTTTAAGACTGTTGCTGCCTTTGACATCCATGGAAGGAAATAAACACTTCCAGGAAACCATACAAAAATTCATCAGATGAGCAACCTCTGGAGGAAACTGCTTCCAGTGACAGTGAAGAGCAGAGAGTGATCAGCTTATCTTGGAGGCAAACAGCTAGTCTTTTGAACTGTATGTCTTTGACAGAGAAAACACGGAGGAAGGAGTTTAATATCTGTTCCATCCCCCTTCCAAACGAAAGTTATTTTCACCAGACTTTCAAATGCTCTCTTAAATTAATAGTAAAATGTCAGATAGTTTTCTACATGAAGGCACAACCCAGATCTAAGCAAAGCTTACGAAAGATGTTCCTTTAGGTGAATTGTGGAAGACGTTCTCCCAAAAGCATGGACATATATTTTTCTGTATAAATGTGCAGAAGCAAATTCACAAGTGTGAACCACTCAGAAGAGCTGCTCCTTTAATATTAATTAGTTTTACATGGGTAACTGTAAATTCCTTAGTAAACTGAATAATCCTGTTGGAGAAACAAAAATTAAAAGAGAGAGAGAGAGAGAGAGAGAGTAAACAGCCATACTATATCCTTCAGCTGAGAGGAAAGAAAAAGGACTTTTAGTGTATGCTGTACAGTGAGTTAAAAATAAGCTGTACACTAGCCGTAACCCCTTGATAGTTGCTTTGGATACCGAGGATCATTACTCTGTCTGTTTGTGTAATGTGAGAAATGGAATTAAGATTTCATGAACATAGTTTAATACTCAAGGGAGGCTAATAATTATGCATAAGTTAGAAGCAGTAGTTTTAATAGGGAAATTAATTAGATTACCTAAAAGCATTTTATCATGTCTTTTAAAATCCAAGTGGTATTCAGTTACCCATAAAGTAGTGTTAGCTGATAAAAATGAAATTATTTAACTATATACTACTTTGTGGTTTAATACAATGAGAATATACTGCTTCTTCAGTGTTTTACTGAAATTGTGACTTTTAGTAAATCTGATTTTGCTTGGCTGCTTTCTTTTAAAAGATATCCTTAAAATACTTATACAGTTATATTAAATTAATTTTATAGGGGGGACAGAGCCTTAGCTGGACATCACTACCTTTTTTCTACTGAGGACATAGAGCTAGCTATGCTAATTTACTTTAGGTGAAAATTCTGAATGTTTAAAAAAAAAAAAAGTCCCTGAAGACAAAACTGTATCCTAAAAAGGAGCAGCACTACAGGCTTCCTCTGCAGTCTCTAAAACTCCAGGTGGAACGAATTATCTAAAGACAGAGTCTCTTTCCCAGTTACTCACATGAATTTAATTTGAAAATTAGAAGAAGATTTCTAAAGAACAGAGCAGAGTGTTTCTGGAATACTCAATGTTATTGTGAGAAATTGAAAATAGGATCTTAGAAAGTGTTAATGAATCTCCAGTATAGGAACTCTTTTCTTGATCTCCAAAAAATTTGGGTTCCCAAATCCTCTATACATAAATTTTTCAAATTTTCTTCTTTGCATAGTAGATGTAAACCATCTGAGATATGAGACTATCAAAATTTATTGTGAGATTCATGTTATGTACTCATAGCATGAATCCAGTCTAAGCTGTGGCAGTAACAGTAACTATGAAGGGAAGGGGATCTCCAGAGGATGGATCATCCCACCCACTTTGGGAGTTCATAGAATCACAGAATTATTTAGGTTGGAAAAGACCTTTAAGATCATTGAGTCCAGCCATTAACTGAACACTGCTAAGTCCACCACTAAACCATGTCCCTCAGCACCACGTCTATGCGTCTTTTAAATACCTCCAGGGATAGTGGCCCAACCACTTCCCTGGGCAGCCTGTTCCAATGCTTGACAACCCTTTCAGTGAAGAAATTTTTCCAAATATCCCTAAACCTCCCCTGGCACAACTTAAGGCCATTTCCTCTTGTCCTATTGCCTGTTACTTGGGAGAGGAGACCACCTCCCCCTTACTACAACCTCCTTTCAGGTAGCTGTAGAGAGTGATAAGGTCTCCCCTCAGCCTCCTCTTCTCCGGGCTAAACAGCCCCAGTTCCCTCAGCCGCTTCTCATAAGACTTGTCCCCCAGACCCCTCACCAGCTTCATTGCCCTCCTCTGGACACGCTCCAACACCTCAATGTCTTTCTTGTAGTGAGGGGCCCAGAACTGAACACAGTACTCAAAGTGCAGCCTCACCAGTGCCGAGCAGAGGGACAATCACTTCCCTAAATATCTCAGTTGCTCACACAGAAGTGTCTAGTGTCATCTGAGACACCCTAAAGGGTCTTGTCTGGCCTTCCAGAAGACAACAGGTTGCACATTTGGATTCTCTGTTATATCTGCCAACTCCATACAGAAGTTTTGGATACCCTGTGACTTCTATTGCAATAGGTGTCTATATATAGGTACCTGGAGATGAGCTCAGGCACCTAATTCATGTATGGAGGTCTAGACTATAACACGTAAGTTTGAGTGTCTGGATCTGCAGCCTTAAGTTAGAGGACATAAATTGCATACCTAAAAATAGACACCATAGCTCCTGCAATTAGCGATCTGTCCCTCTTTTTCCAGGAAGATATTTCCTTTCAGTCTCAGTTAAAGGTCTTAAAATTTGAGAGTCTGGACAATTCAATCATACCTTTTAAAGGCTAAAGGAAGAAAGATGTAATTAAAGGTTAGGGGATTTCCTCTAAAACTTTATTACATTTGATAATATCTGAGAGATAATAATTTAAATGAACAGTTGCTGCAAACAAATTATCAAACCTACACTGCATATTGTGTTCATTTAATAAAATACTGTGGCTTTTTTAGCCACACAGCATCTCCTGCTACATTTTTGGTCTGTGAAGATCGCTTGAAACCAGACAGCAGAACATTTTAATAAGCACTCAGAACCACAAGGATAAGTTCTCTCTTTTTTAAAAAAATTAGGCAAATGGATGTGGAGGAACATGCTGGTGACAGTCTGTGTGAAAGGCAGAAGGAATATATCAAGGTCTTTAATTGGCCTCTATCACTCTTAAAATAAGTAACATGTAATAGCTCTTTGGCAGTAGTAGCTGGGTTATTTTAAAGAGCTGTCTGACAGTAACCACAAGGCCATATTAATTTTCCTGACACCCGAAAGCATTGAACCATCACATGATGACTTAATACTCATTAGACTCTCTTCTAAACCACCTTTGATATGCCACAGGACTGTATCACAAAGAATAAATAGACTTAGCTAAATTAATGTTCCTAATTTCTAGTACAGAAGTCTAAATTCTGTTCCCCTGATCCTTTTTGAAGCTTTTTTTTTTTTCTTGACTGCAACATGAAGATGAGTAAGCCTACGATATTGCCCTTTAGCCAAGAAGTTGACCATGCATAAGCTGCTTATCAGTTGTGGTGTGAGTTAATAAAGTTTCAGAGTCGCTTGCGGTTTTCCCCTAAGAAGCAGCAGCTACCTGCCAGTCAGCAGTAACTCTTCAAAATATCCAAACTTGTTATCGGTGACTGCTTGCTGATTCTACAATATACTGACAAGTTTGAACCACACCGTTATGCAACTTCTGTGCTGAGATGTGAATGACAGCACCATGCCAAAATATGGAGCAGGACTTGCTGGGAACTGGTGGCCAGAACTCATGTGAAAGTTGTGTTTTCTTTTTTAAAAGTTCTATTTGGCCTGCTTAATAGTTAATGGAAAGAGACAGTTATTTTAGGACCTGTTTTCTTTAATGTATTTTAGGTGTTTATTTGGCAAGTAGTGAGTTGGCCATACAATCCACTGACTATATTGACTAAATCTCCACTGTTTATAGAGGGAGTCAAAGATACTGGGTCATATCTATATATTTCTGCTATAAACATCTACACTTTGTCATATAAAACCTACACTTCACATTCGAAGTCAGCCGGTCATCCAGTTTCCAAACAGCCAGGCTTTACCGCAGGAAGAAAGCAGCAGGCAGTGATCAACGGCAGCCTTCACATTAACAGAAACGGTTCCTTAAGTGATTGCACTTCCACCAGTCAACTTCCACAAGCAGATAAATGTTTCCTCTGGGGCATGCCCAGAACCATGTACATTTTGATGTCACTGAGCACCTAAGCGTGTAATTCATATTTATGTGCTGTCAGGATTTAAAAACCAGTCATTTCTCCGAATCCAGTTAAGAGACATACAGAAAGCTTTTGCACCAATTGCAGGCTCAGCAAATTGAAGCGTTTTGGTTTTTCCTTTTTATCCAGTAACTCATGGTCAGAGATTTTAAGTCTGTCTCTCAGCCGAGGAGAGCTAAACCCACATAAACCTGTCCTAACTGTTAGGCTGTAGTCTGGTGGGGTTTTATAATCCTCCTGCTGTTTGTTTTTTTTTTTTTTTTTCTGTTTGCATGCTAATTATCAGTTACCTGAGCTGGAGAAAGGAATAGGATTTGTGGTTGGCTGATGAACCCGTGAGACAGTGAGCTGCATTTACTCCATGCCCTGATGAATGCATACATTACTTGTATTAATTGGAAGTGGGACTGAAGTCTTGCTCCCTTCCCTCAAGTAAGTGACTAACCTCCAGGGTTCAAAATTACATTTACTAATCTCTCTCTCTCTCAGTGGTCCAATTCATACTGAATTATTGCAATCAAAATGGAGCAGCTTAAGGAGAGAGTGAAAACATCTGCTTCCCCTACACTAGACAAGTCCACAGCAGCTGACAGCCTTTTGGCTGGAGTGCCCTCTGCACACACGTAGGTTGGATCTCTGGGAGTTCACCACAGCTCACAGTCTATGGCAAGGCTCTGCTGAGCATCCTCTCAGGTAAAGGGTGGCATCATTCCTCCCTGGAAGAAAAGATTCCTGTGTATTTTGGGGTGGTTTTTTTTTGTTTTTGTTTTGTTTTTTAATGTAAAACAGAGACTAAAGTATTTAACTCCAGGAGCGTGCATAAAGCGGTGAATTCCCTACAGAGAAAAGGCAGCTCCCCACAGTTCAGTATAAAATACTGAAATCTTCCAGAGTTGCAGAATTCAAGACACACACACCCCTTGTGCATGACTTATTTCTCAGCCTGCGCGGTTTCCTACGGACGGAGCTGTTCCAGCTCTCCTCCTTCCGCAGCTCCAGCTTGGACGCCCCTGAATTCTGCTCAGCAGGTTGGCACCTGAAGGCTCTGTAACAAGTAGCACTGTGACACATTATCCACCTTCACAGATCTGACCCAAAGTGATTTATTAAGTCTCACACAAGAAGTGTGCAGCAGACGGCAGGGCTGAACTTGCCTCCCAGATCTTAATGTAATATTTTATCTACCAGATTATCCTTTCTCTGAAGGTTTAACTTCTAAAAATCTTGACAACCAGATGCTCTTCAGTTGCATTTTAATGTCTCAGGATTCAGTCATGCACATATTGCCCAGGTCAAATTCCGATTTGAAAGAGGTGGTTAGTCAGTTCCTCTTCTAGTCACCTCATCAGAAAATTTCTAAGAAGAGTTTTAAATTATTGCTGCTGTATTTTGGGAAAGGAGTTTCCTTCCTCTATGTTCTTTTTTTTCTACCTTCTCCTTCTTTTTGAGCACCTCTCCTGTGAGGACAGGCTGAGAGAGTTGGGGTTGTTCAGCCTGGAGAAGAGACGGCTCCAGGAAGACCTTATTGCAGCCTTCCAGTACCTAAAGGGGGCCTACAAGAAAGCTGGAGTCGGGCTTTTTACAAGGGCATGTAGTGGTAGGACGAGGCATAATGGCTTCAAACTGGAAGAGGGGAGATTTAGATTAGATATCAGGAAGAAATTTTTCACTCTGAGGGTGGTGAGACACTGGCCCACGTTACCCAGAGAAGCTGTGGATGCCCCATCCCTGGAGGTGTCTAAGGCCAGGCTGGATGGGCCTTTGAGCAACCTGGTCTAATGGAAGGAGTCCATGCTTATGGCAGGGGGGTTGGAACTAGATGATTTTCAAGTTCCTTTCCAACCTAAACCATTCTATGATTCTTTTGTCCCATCTCCCTCAAAGAAATGTTTTTTTTCCCAAGACAGCTGATTCATGATTCAGGAGCAGAGCTCGCTAAGTACTCAGGGAGTTGGATTTACCTTGCAGATTTCTAGGCAGGGGCTCAAGCTGGGAAGAGAGAATAGAATAGTTAACTCACAGATTATTTGCTCTCATTATTAAAACTTAACTTTATCTGAATTTATCTTTGCCTTCATACTGTTGGCCAACACTTAGCTTTCCTGCACTAATACCTCTTTGGGACCACACATAGTCACTTTCATAAATCCTAATAGGTGTGATTTCCATTGCAACAAATCTGAACACCAGTGCAAACCTGACTCAACAGAAATATCTGAAAGAAAGTATAAACATTTATTTTAGAATAAAAAAACAGCCTCAGGATAAATTTGAAGGAGTTGTATAATTGAGCTGCTCTCTCTTCCTTAACCAATATACAAAAAACAGCAGCTGAATTCCTATGAGTCCTAACTCTTTAGAAAATGAAATGTCTTTGCTGTTCGTAGAGAAAGCTAAATCTTTACTTTGTCTCCATTATTCCCCCTATATCTATTAGATCGTCAGCAGATGTTTATGCCATTCTCTGTTTAAGCTGTGATCTTGTTCTCTTACGTACTGCTCAAGAACTGCCAACGAAAAGAGAATATTACAGCCCTGTAGCTACTGCACAAACAAAAGAGATGCCAGTGACAGCAATTTGGTATCTATTTTAAGAAGAACAGCAGGCAGGCTCTCAGTTTCCTTTATGCAGTCCTCACACTAATAATAATTATAGTCTGTAGGTTTTTACCTGTGGAAAAACAGAAAGAAATGTGCAAATGTGAATACATATATATATATATATATAAAGTCAACTTTTTAGGGTCTGATAAGGCAGAAATACACCTTGTAGTGATGCCTTGTGTACAGCAACCTGTCTCAGTGAGCCATCCCACATATGACAGTTCCTTGTTTCCCTCACTCCTCCAGCACTCCGACAAGGTCATGACAGTCACAAATCACAGAATCACAGAATCACAGAATAGTCAGGGTTGGAAGGGACCTCTGGAGATCATCTAGTCCAACCCCCCCGCCAGAGCAGGGTCACCTACAACAGGTTGCACAGGACAGCGTCCAGGCGGGTTTTGAATGTCTCCAGAGCGGGAGACTCCACAACCTCTCTGGGCAGCCTGTTCCAGTGCTCCACCACCCGCAAAGTAAATCTGAAATTCCTGCGGAGGTTTTAGCTTTATGCATATGGACACCATTCATCAATTTATATATTAAATGATACAATGAGTGATATCATCACCTAAACATCTTAAGTGACTTCCTGACCATATTTCCCTGAATTTGGTGTGTATGCAGAAATTAAAAAATCTTAATTGAATTTAGAGTGAGCCTTGACCAATTTAAAGTGAAAGCTGCCTGTGATGGAAGTCTAAGTTATTTATAGTTACGTATGTTTGCTTAAGAACTCCAGTTCTCAAAGAATCATTAACTAGTGGAAGGAAACTTGCCAGAATTCTCTCTATCCACAGGGTTAAATCCCCAAATAATTTCAAGAAATACCCCTGGTCTTTTACAGATTAAAACATTAGATCCTGTCATGTTCACTTAGAAACAGAAAAAAATCAAATGGATCCATTGCCAGAAGGAGCAGGAAAGAAATTTTAAGAAGAAAAATTTATGTGTGCCTTTCCTTATAACCATTTTTCTACTGAAGTGAGGAACTGCTGGTGAAAAATCAGTGTGGATTCTCTCAGTAATCTCTTAGATATTTGATAAACTGCTTCACAGAGGAATGATCCGAGTCTGGGTGGCAGTTAAATGTTCTGGTCAGTGACTGACCGCAATCCAGCTGCCAAGGGATTATGTCAATGCTATTCACAGTGACCCTTGTTTTAAAAATTTTTTCTTGGGCAAATAGAGACCTGTCTCTTTCTTTCAAGCAATTGGGAATGTTCTCGTTATAAAAATATATGTTTATTCATCCTCTGCATGTTAGGCATGCTAAGCATTTTCTATATACTTATGAGTTGAGTTATTCCTCAATGGAGATGGACTTCATTTTGTAGATTAAAAACTACAAATTTAATTGTCTAAGTATAGATATCTACATGTGTGCAGAGTATGTAAGTGTTCATTATGGTCAATGAAAGTCTGATCAATACTGTTGAGCCTAAAGATCTGCTCTACCCACCAGGTGGAGGATGGTACGTTCGGGTGTACCTTCTAGTACCTACCACAGCAGGTTGGTTTTGGTTTTCTATTGGTCCCTTGGGGCTACCAGTGAGTCACAGCATGAATGACTCAGACATCCTAGGACATCTCCAGTATCACCTGACAGCTATGTTATCTCAATTGAATCAAACTCTTCACTGGCAGTAATGGGGGCCTGGACACAGCGTACACATGTAGACAAGATGCTGTTTATATAGAGAGTCCAGAAATACAGCCTGTCTGCTTTCAGCTGGGGAAACATTTGCAGACCATTAACCTCTTTGGAGTTGAAATGAACAATTTCCTTCTTCAACAGAACACAACGAAAAGGTCACTCTGATTTTGAGATAATGGCTGCTGTTATATACAAGAGGGATAGGATATGGGTATTGAAGGTCTTGCTTTGTGTATTCCAGACCATAACTTTCAGATGGTACATTATTCTGAGAATCTATTAAAGTGAGGGCTAGAAGATTTCTCTTATCTAATGAGTAGTGAAGGAAGGAAGCTAATGTAATAGATGAAAAAATATTTGAGACAAATAAGATGCTTAGAGAACATTTGTCCTACTCTCCCAGTCACTTTCTGTTTTTCACTTGCTGGTTTGGGTTGTTTTCTTTTTGGCAACTGCTTCTGAAATCTAATACGTATCACTAGCATCTAATCCTCCTCTCACTTCATCCTGCCTCACTTTTTTACTCGGAGAAACAACTAATCATACTGCCAAGGATTTACAATTCATTATGTCTCCGTATTACAACAGGATGACTCTCTAGAGAACTAGGTTTTATTCTTGCCTCTGACATTGAACTGTGGCATATTTTTGGGTAAATCCACATTTGATTCTGTCTTGGTTAGTTGAAAAGTCTCATTAAATTTAATTTACTTTGTGTCCATATTTCTCCTCTTAGGTAAGATTTATTTATGCAAGGTAGGCAGGTTACCTGTTGAAACCGGAACTAGTCATCTCTGCATTCACCATGGAGAAATGAAAACTGCAATAGGATAATTTGTCTAATTCTAAGATAAAAAAATTACCTCCTTAGTTGCCTATTTGTCTCCAGTGACTATAAAATATGGGAGACTAACATACACTGAGAGATGTAACTTTTAAATATTTATAATTAGGTGAGGTAAACGGCATGCTTTACAAGTAGGACCTCAGGCAAAATGCTTTAAGTATATTGTTTATTTAAGTGGCCTGAATGGAGAGCTGTCATGATAAAATTAATTGTGGTCAATTAACATATCAACCTAAATCATTCTGTAAAGCTTGAGGAAGCATAATAAATTTCTGTTTGTATTTAACAGCAAAACTGAGAAGAAACAGAAAAAAATACAAAGGTGAAACTCTTGCTGCTGGTCAACTTTATTTTCCATCATTTATGTGGTCAATTAAAAGAAAATGGCGTAACACAAAAGTATTTTTATTGGGGATTTTGTTTGTGTGTGTGTGTCTCAGCTGTGTTTCTCTGGTGCTTGGTATCTTAATCTGTAGGATTTTCCAAATCTATCATCTGTTAAATTCTGAGTAGGAAGCCTGTATAAAATGAAAGAAAGAATACTTACTCCCTTGCAATTACAATCCTCAAATAAGAGTCTTTTAAAGATATAAAATGTATCTATCAAAAGGAAAGTTGTACATTCATGTTTACTTCTACTGTGGCTAAAACAAACAAACAAAAGGCTTAAATCTCAGCAGGAGGAATTTCAGGTAATTATAAAGGCATTAGTTATAAAGCATTCTAGCAAGAAGTATCTCCAGACAGACTGCAATATTCTCATTTCTGGATTTCATTAGGAGCAGACTGTATAAATATCTAAAATAATTCTTTAGGTAAGCAGGGACTCCCTGGGATAAAGAATATAGGCTAGGCAAATTCTTGAGGCCTTTTCAGCTGTATTTTCAATGATCTTTTTGTTTTGTGCTTAGCTGCAATGAAAAGGTAGAGAGCGTGTCTATCAGGACATGGATTTCATCGAGAGAAAATTGAAGAAAATCAGGACACAGGCTGCACAGACAGCTTCAAAACAGAGCCAGCTGAATTACTATTATCGATACATGATTCAAAACGCACAATCATAATTTTGGAGGATCATTACAGCTCGAAATGTTATGTTTATATGAGCTTCCAAACTCGTGTTATTATTCCTCCGTTAGTCTCTTCAATTACTTAACAGCACAGAACAAATAAATTGGCTCTTTTTAGACTACTTGGAAGATGCTTGACAGAAAAATGCTTGATTTACAGGAGCAATATGTGCTACAGATAAACATGCATGTAAATGGCTCCTTCTTCTCATGAATTAATAGCACAGGGAAAAGCTTTGCTGGCATTCCAGAATGTGAACATCCATTGAGGTTTTTCTCTCTGCTCTTTGGTCACCCTTACACTGAGGACTGTCTTATTCCACAGACAGTATTCTTGAAGACAATAGGTCTAACAGGAATTGCAGAGGAAATGTGATAGGAATGGTCCCTTCTGAGCGGAACTCCAACCATTTGATTAATGGGTAGAGAGATGATTTATGCAATATATTAACAGAAACAGCTGTTAGCAATGATATTTATTAGTGACTGCATCTGTAATTAAGTCCTGGTCACAATGAAGAATAAAGTGCTTATCTTTAATATGTAAAATCTTCTGGAGGTGGAAAAAGAGAAGAGCACCTCTCCTATGCTGGGTTATTGTTGCTCTTCTTTGGTTCAGCTGTCCCTGATTGAGCTCATTTGAATCCTAATTGCTTTCGTTTTCATCCAACTTTCACTCTACAGAGATGAAATAATACTGGGCTCATCAGGGAAAGGAAACTGCTGATGCTCAACAGGTTTGAACAGTTCTACATTGCTACCAGCTGAGAATCTGTCTTAGAAAGTAGTGGCTATAAGATGGTAGACAGATAGATAGATATTGCTATCCAGAAGACATGAATAGGTAGAAAAATATACAGACAGGCAGATGAATAGATCTGCTGCGCCTTGATTGTTTCAGATGCCAAGATTGCAAGTCTAACAGACTGACTGATTGATTATCTTCCTCCTAGATACTAAATGGTTATAATAATAGCTGGGGTAAATCTGCCAGCGGTTGCTCATGAAAGGTAATTAATGTGGTTCATACCCTTACCCAGGGGAAAATAAATTATGCATACATCTTCCTTTGGTTGTCCTTTGCAGGCAGAATTTCCCAACTTCTAAGCACTTTCAATGTAGGTACAGAGTAAGGGTTTCTTTGTTAAGATAAATAGAAGTTTATGGTCTATGAAAGCTCAGAAGCAAAATGTTAATCAACTGAAGGTGAAAGCAATTCACAAACTTGAAGTCACCTGTTCGTCTCTGCATTCATACTTGCCGGTACCTAGAAGGAATCAGATTCTCTGTGTGTGCCGCTCCTATGCACTACAAACTGCACATGTGGATGAACAGAAATTTTTGCAAGAAACATCTTCTTGCTTTGGACATACATGAAGCTGAATTCATCTTATCTAAAAGCAAAGTGTCTTTTACCCTAAAGTGGTCAGGCAGTCGAACTAGATGATCGTTGTAGGTCCCTTCCAATGTAAAATATTCTATTCTATTCCATTTTTCAAGCTAAATTTGTAGGCAGTCAATGGAAATACTTCCAAATGTCAATTCAATCTCCCTTAAGGTGTGACTAACAGAGGTTAGATGAATTAGAGGTGGGAAATTCTGGATTACATTTCACTGGATTTCATTTTATTGACTATAGAGATGGTCTGAACAACCAGCTTAGATTTGATTTCTGTCTTCTGAATAGCTAATGGAAGGTAAAAGAACTTCAGCTGCCTATTCGTTTTGTTTGGACTAATTTATTTTTCTCACTCACTGTCTTCTTTTACCTCTATGAAGGCTTGCTGCACTTATTCCTCCTGCCTCCATTTCCCACAGCCTCCCCTGAGGCAATGTCTAGAAGTTACAATTCAATCTAAACTGAGGATTTTAAGTTTGCCCTCAGCAATTAGCCATGTAGGTTTAATTGCCATGTAGTCAGATTTATGCATCAAAATCTGTTATGCCCCTTTGAAAAATCTCTCCCTCCACCTGTGCAGTCATATACACATAGACTATCTCCTGCTTTCAGGCCTTCTATCATCTAAGAGGACTAAACTACAGTGGTGTTCTATGCGGCCATGAATTTTAATTCTTCTGCAATTTGCATACCTAATTAAACAACTTGCCTTCGTTGTCTGAGCACTGCCATCAGTGTCTGGGATTATGTTCAGTTCCCTTTACAAAACTGCATTTGTTTTGCATAAATTTTAAAAGAAATATTTTGTAAAAGAAGAAGCTGCTGCTTCAACTTCTGCTGTTCTCATTCTTTCAGTCCCTGTTTTTCCTGAGACTCTGAAATGCTTGAAGTCTTCACTCTTTCGTTTCCATTCTCTTGAGAAGACACTACAATAAGAGACTAGAATGAAGTCTTGCCAGTGGCTTCTAACCTCCAGACAGGCATTAAAAATAAAATTTTTTTTTCTCAATTGCAAGACCAAAAACATGTTGCCATGGTAGCGACAATGTCACTAACGCTATGTTCGGTCTTCAGAGATTCTATTCAGCTTCGTTGGGAGACCGTCATACAGCATAACGGGAGGTTAAAAATACCTACTTTGTCATACAGCAAGGGTCAATAGTGCCAGTCAGTAATCTCAGTCTCTCTTAGCATACTGTTTTCAAAAATAACCAGTACACCAAGTAAAACCTAACACCTAAATTAGTGAACAATAATAATAATGATACTTAAACTTCCAGCTGAAGTCAGTATGATCCACAGCATAAATTATCATAAAATCTGGCAACTCAAGAAGCTTGTGTATTGGTCCTTCCTCTTCCATCAAATTCTTACCCCACTAGGCCTCGAGCAGGTGGTTCAGAAGAACACAGGTCTCCCGTAGGACCTCAGTCATATCTGCCACCTTGAGTAATCCAAGGCACCTCAAACAACACAAGAGTCCTGTGTATAGACAACTGGATCAACTTCTTGCTATTAATATTCCCACTTTTAGTGGTGGGATTTAACTTTAAATACAGGCACTTAAATATAAGTGTCATTGTTATATGTTACTTGCAATGCTTGAGTCAGCTGCCTGTACAAGTAAAGAATTTTTTAGATCTGTTTTAAAATGTCAGTTATCTGATCTGGATCCCATCTGCCAGTCCCATATAACTGTCCTGGAAACCCTAAAGTAACTCATATAATGAGCATCTCATGCAACGTTCATCGTAACAGATGACTATGTGCAACTGAATAACATCTGACGAAACTACCTAATTATCTCCCTCTACCTCCATTTGCCCTTCTTGTCAGAAGGCCATAGGTTTTGTGCAGCTCCTACATTATATTTGTCAACGTCATGTAGGTGTATAAGATATTTCAGGACATCTCAACAGTAGGTATTTGTGAACAATTAAATCTAGCTGTTTTTTACAAGGTTAGATTTAACTGATACCAGTCCCATCTCTCAATAATATCTAACATCTACACTCTTTTGTGAAGCTAGATATAAGTGCTAATAGCAACGTTTTAAGTAGTAAGAAAAAAACTCTG
The DNA here is from genome assembly GCA_013398815.1 of Ibidorhyncha struthersii. Lineage (NCBI taxonomy): Eukaryota > Metazoa > Chordata > Aves > Charadriiformes > Charadriidae > Ibidorhyncha > Ibidorhyncha struthersii. The sequence goes on along the minus strand of VZSZ01012189.1, from coordinate 1,325,496 downwards.
TGCAGCTCTAGAATGCAGGACAGAATTTGTCTCCTTTAAGATTATATTGAAAGGCTGCTGTCTCAGTCTGATATAGGTCTCCTCTTGGCTGCCTTCATGGATTTAGAGACAGAGAGGCATCACAAGAGAACAATTTATTTCATTTCAGAATACTGCGCCTAAGGTCACGGGTACTGCTCCTGAAAGATGTCTACTTGTCTTCATCACATAATCCAGGGAACCTTGCTTGACTAGTGGAGATTTAGGACTCCAGTGTTAAAGCTAAGTGCTACCCAAAGAATTTGATTTGCATATGGAAATTATTTGACTATGGGTCAATACAGTTCGTACTTGAAATATATAGGAAAGATAGTAAGAAAAAAGCTTGCCCTAAGGCAAGTTCAGTGTAGAGCATAACAGAAACCATAGAGCTGCAAAACCAATGCTTTTTCATGTATTATTTTGAAACTGAACTCCTGAAGAAATAATAAAGCATATGATAAAGTTTTGTTTGTTTGTTTGGGTTTTCTTATGTAAAACTTCATTTCGTAAACACTCACCAAGCAGAGTTGTACAGAAAAGCAAACAGGAAAAATCAGTTCTAAAGACCATATTGCAGATCTATTTGATATTTTTAGTTTGCTCTCTGGAAAAAATCAGAGCACGCAGCAGCAGCATTCTCCTCTTCAAAGCCCTAACATCTGAGGAGTGGAATAAATTAAACATTTTACCTGTTGAAATTGTCCAAGGGTGTCTCCTGAGTCTCCTGCAGAGGACTGTGAAGTAAGCAGCACAGCAAACAAGAGGGGCATTTGAAGGGGCTTTGACACTTTTCAGCAAGTTCACTTTGCTTCACCTGTTACCGAGCGACTTCCCTCTCTTTCTAACTAATGTGTAGGATCGGTTGCTTCTGTTTTTCTTTTGTGGGCAGCTCCACTTACCATCTTTTTCACCTTCTGTATCTTCAATCTATCACAGAGCACCTCTGCTTTTCATTCTGTTTCTCCTTTAACTCTCCTTCTCACTCTCGGTATCTTACGTGCCTTGTTTCTTCGGAAAGCAATGTGATATTGAAAAACATTCAGCCCCCTTTCAGTTAAAAAAAAAAGTGTGCTTGCAAATACATGCAGTAGACACAGAATTCAACTTTGATTCTTGAATTGGGATTGATATGCTGTAATTTAGACACTTAAATCCTAAAAATTAAACTTCTAAATTAGACATAAACCCCTTTTAAAGCCACTGGCGAGTGATATCATGTCTGTAGCGTGGTTCATCTTACTGACTTACATGTTTTGCTTAGGAAAAAATAGCCATCCCCTAGAGGTGCCTGTATGACTGCGTAGGAGGCCTGTGGCACACACCTTGGTTTGGATCAGATGAAACCCAATCATAGGGAACAGTATTTCTGATCCAAGACAATTTTTTTTTTTAACAATTATTATTAAAGGTTATTAAGGTTTAGCCATTTTAGTTTAGTTTTGCCAAAATATTGACAAAAGAATCAGAAAAGAAAGGAACTCTTGGAAACAATTTAGATGATAACTTTTAAATGTTACACCCATACAAAAGGAAGAATAGAATGTATTTTTCAGCTGCCTTATCAGGCTGACTTTTACCAGGAAGAGGTCAAGTTGCACTCCCCTTCTTAGGCTTGATCTCGTTTATATTTCATACACTGGCTCAAGGTTCAAATCCAAACCTTAGAGCTTAATTCATGTGTTTTCCTCAAACCAGGACATGCACCTGCAGTGAAAATGTGAAGGCTGTTGTCTTCAGACTTCGATTTTTTCCTGGAGGTTTGTGTGACTTATATCTCAGGCAGAACTGAGAATCATAGAACGGTTAGATTTGGAAGGGGCCTTAAAAATCATCTACTTTCAACCCCCCTGCCCTGGGCAGGGACACCTCCCCCCAGCCCAGGTTGCTCAAAGCCCTGTCCAACCTGGCCTTGAACACCTCCAGGGATGGGGCAGCCACAACTTCCCTGAACAACCTATTCCAGTGCCTCACCACCCTCATAATGAAAAACGTCTTCCTAATATCTAATCTAAATCTCCCCTCTTCTAGTTTGAAGCCATTACCCCTTGTCCTATCACTGCATGCCCTTGTAAAAAGTCCCACTCCAGCTCTCTTGTAGGCCCCCTTTAGGTACTGGAAGGCCGTTATAAGGTCTCCCCAGCGCCTTCTCTTCTCCAGGCTGAACAACCCCAGCTCTCTCAGCTTGTCCTCACAGGAGTGGCTCTCCAGCCTTCTGATCATCTTCGCGGACCTCATCTGCACCTACCGCAACAGGTCCATGTCCTTCTTGTACCCCAGAGCTGGACACAGAACTGCAGGTGAGGTGTCACCAGAGCAGAGTAGAGGGGCAGAATCCCCTCCCTTGCCCTACTGGCCACACTTCTTTTGATGCAGCCCAGGATGCAGTTGACTTTCTGGGCGGCAACTGCACATTGCCAGCTTACATTGAGCTTCTCATCAACCGACACCACCATCATTATATTGATTTAACTTGATATAAGCAGTCCTTGCAGAAGGGAGCTCCTCACCAGCACTAATCATTTCCCTTTGGCTGAGTCTAGCCCATGGGCCTCCCCTGCGAAAATCCCTTTTGCTCCACTGCTGCAGGAGCCCGATACCTGCTCTCCAGCTGAGCATCTTCAGCAAAGCCATTCGTGACTAACTCACCGTGTTTGGTTATTTGGGCTGCCCTATTGCACACCCCCTTCGCAACAGGCTGTCACATTTTATTTTCGCCCGGCAGATGTCAATTCCTGCAACTTCTTCACTTACAGGGTAAACACAGAACAGCCACAGAGGCCGGGTGCCCCCCTGCTGCCTTTTCCTCTGCACATGTTTAGCCAATGGGAAATCAGCTACTTGGTGTTTGTCCAATTTTGCTGATAAAAGCCCTGTTTTTCTCATTGGAAAAGCTTTTCAGCACTCCAAAACCCAAAAGACTGTTAGAGGGGACACATTTTTTATGAGAATCTTTTATCAGACTATATTCCAGCGTTGCCTGTATCTCCTCTTGCTGATGCCACACGCTGGCACAGACTCTGGTTACAATCTCTTTATCGTGATATTTCCAGTGGTTACACATCCTGGAGCTGTTTTATAAGTGCTCACGTAAACAGACATGCAGGGGAACAGTAGTTTGGAAGAGGTAGAGATGTATGAATATCCAGGGGAAAAAAATATATCTACATAGGGAAAAACAGCAGAGGTACTGAGCAAGGCAATTCTGGAAAAAGTGTGTGTGTGTGTCCATGTCTGTGTGTCTGTGTACCTGCTGGAATATTTTTACACACTGCTAAAAAAAAAAAAAAGAAAAAAAAAAGCCTGATTTTTTCACTTGAGGAAAAGGAAAAGTTTAACATTTCTCCAAAAGTCTTTCCCTTGAAATTAAGCTGCAGATCAATGTTTTCAAATAGTTTCAAATGGTTTAAGAAGAGCCTGTCTCTGTGAATTGTCATTATGTCATAAGCAAAAGCAATATTAAGCAAATGTTTATTCCAATAGCTCATAGGAGCCCCAAGAAAAAAGCAAAAGTAAAACATTAAAAATTATTTCATGGAATTAAATTGTATTGAAAGGATCAGGTCTGATATTTGGGTCTGCCTTTTACTTTTTCGCATAGATCAAACATTTCAGCGTTAACTTGATAATCCTTCTTCAAAATCAATAATCTATGCAAAACATCTTGTTTTCGCTGAGGAAGGATTTTTGACACACATACTGTCTTCCTAAACCAAGCAAGAAATCGTTAAAATAATGTTCCAGCCAGCTGTAATGGAAACATTCTTCATTTTTCTTTCTGTAACTTTAGTATTTCATTGCTCAAATATGTGGCTATAAAGAAAGACAAAGCAGAGTACTAATAGAAATGTAGTACATGACCAAATGCTGAGCAGTCACCTGTGAAGAGAAACAGCAGAAAAATTAGAGGAATTTAGTTTCTTTTTGTCTCAGTGTGTCATTATACGTCATTATATACATATGACTCACCAAATGTTCCTCTCCATCACATATCAGAAGTCGAGGTAGCAATGTTCTGGCAGTTTTCTTGCTGGGTACAGAGGTAACCACTTCCTGCTAAAAGCATCTGAATTGTTTTCAAATAGCTGATAAATGCAAGTGCCGAAAAGAAAGTAGGGGAAAAAGGAAAAAAAACCCAAATATATAGAGAGAAACAAAAAGAATCCAACATTTTAAATGTGAACTGTGAACTAATCAAATTAAATTATATTCTTCACTCTGTCTCTGGGAGGAAAGAAAATTACTGGTGTTCCAATAGTTGCTACTTTATTAAAAGCCACTCTACTTTTTTTCCAAAGCTTTTAAAGCAGCGACAGACCAAGATTAAAATCCAACCGGTAGTTAAAAGCTACTTTCCTTTTGTTACTGAGCTTCTGAAAGGGCACTCAGGAAAACAGATGCATTAAGAGCTGAGGGATAAGGATAGACAGCACTTGCAGCTGGTTGCTTCAGTGTATTTTGTCTTATGCCTGTGCCAATGCCAGAAACAGCAAAACAAATGACACATGGCAGCAAGTGAGGTAAGCACCTGATTAACTTAAGTTCTGAAAAAAAAAAAAAAAATTAGGGGGGAATTTTCTGGGTAGTTCAGAGAGATAAATCAGGATATGAAAAGGCATTGGGTGTATTTACTCTGCTAATAAGCCTACTATTGCACTAGGCACCAAAGCTGAGCTATAATTTCATTTTTAACATGGGCAGGAAACCTTCTCCAACACCAGGAGCAGACTACAGAGAGAGCTGGGCTGTCACTTTGCTGGTCCATGACAAAATTGGCTGCTGCAAGCGATGATTCTTGAGCAGCAATGGATCCAACACACAGAGACATATCTGTGGGAAAAGCCAGAGGAATTAAAGAATTACAGAATGGCAGAGTTGGAAGGGACCTCTAGAGATCACCTAGTCCAACCCCTCTGCCAAAGCAGGTTCACCCAGAGCAGGTTGGACAGGAATGCATCCAGGCGGGTTTTGAATATCTCCAGAGAAGGAGACTCCACCACCTCTCTGGGCAGCCTGTGCCAGTGCTCTGCCACCCTCAAAGTAAAGAAGTTCTTCCTCGTGTTCAGACAGAATTTCCTGTGTTCCAGTTTGTGCCTGTTGCCCCTTGTTCTGTTACTGAGCACCACTGAAAAGAGTCTGGCCCCGTCCTCTTGACCTTTTAGATACTGATAAGCATTGATGAGATCCCCTCTTGCTCTTCTCCAGGCTAAACGGACCCAGGTCTCTCAACCTTTCCTCATAAGAGAGCTGCTCCATTCTCTTGATCATCTTCGTAGCCCTCAGCTGGACTCCCTCCAGTAGTTCCCTGTCCTTCTTGAATGGGAAAGCCCAGAACTTGACATTGCACCAGGGCACTGCAGATAGATTAACATGTGTCCAGGGGTCTGCGTGGCCACGGGTCTGCACATCCATGCAGCTCTCTGGGAGTATCCTGGATGCAAGCCCTGAAACATCCTGCAAGGACTTGATACTTGATACAGGACAGCAAAAGGGCTTGTGAATGCATGAGGTACCCTGTGGATGCCAAACAAAACAGCCGACTGCTAAGATGCTAGGAAAAGGGGCCACACCCGATGAGAATCAGCTTTGAGGAGTCTCCAGGGTGGTCTTGAGCACTGTAATTTTGTATGTTGTCAGCACAGTGAAGGCAGGCAATACAACAGAAATTTTCTGCCACTTGTCTGTATGCAGAAGAGCATGCTGGGAGGGATCATCTGGCTACACGTCAGTACATCTACGGCTGATCTAGGTGGGCTTCCTTTATAAGCCATGGAGAGCTAGCAAGGGGAGTCTGCAGTGCAATTCATCTCATCTTAAAGCAGAGTATCTAAAATGGATCAGGTAAGTCACATTTCAGAATTATCTGTTCCTCCCTTTTGACTGCAGAGAGAGCCTGGGTTGCCTGGCCAGGATTTAGGCGCTTACCTCTTAGGTAACTAAATAATGTCAGATGAATCCCATGTCTTTGCAGCTGGCCAGATGATGCCACTGGGACTGCATCTCTAATGGCAAAAGCTGTATTCTTCCATCACAAAGATCGTAAGACACACAGTTCCTATGACAGACACATTTCAGCAGGAAAAAAAGATGGTCAGCAAAAGGGAACCCCATGATACATTTCTTAGGTTGATAATTAAGTATTTTGATTTTTAATGGTGGTATTTGTCGGCATTTCCTGCTCAAAGACACTAGAGCAAATTTTACGTCAAAAAATATATGCTCCCCCCTCATGTTTTGCATTAATGTAGTTCCTGTTCCAGGAAGAGACTTAAGTACTTGTGCAGCATTAACCATGTGAATAGGTTGAGTTGGTTTCCACAGCTGGTGTGGACTGTCTTCCAAGGACGCAGCAACTCTTCGGAAACACTACGACGACTCTAACATCGGTAGAAAAATGATCATTTTTCAATAAAACATTGACATTTCCAAAATATACCATCTAGCCCTGGTTATGAAAGGAATAGTAAGTTAACGTTTCTAATACCCTCATTGTTGCAGCCTTTTCTTTATCAGAAGGAAAGTGAAAAAGCTTTTTTCAGTCAGAACCGGAATGGTATTTTTTAATCCCCTGAATAAAATATGACAGCTCTGTAATCTGTTATGGTGGCATGCGGAAAATAATTCTATTAATATTCATCTAGCCATAACATTTACTTTTTATTCTTTTCTTCTCTTCTACCTACTCACAAACACTCAAAAAACATTACTTTTTCTTTTTTTATTTTTATTTTAAATGAACTCTGTAATTAAACAACTGCCTATCAGAATCAAGATCCATCTTTGTTTCAGGTTTAGCCCTTTTACCTAAACTAAGCCTCACAGAGGTCACTGCAAGCCTACAAGGTTTTTTCTCTAAATCCATTAAAATGTATTAAAACACCATAAATGCACTAGTAAAAAAAAAAAAAATTAAAGACAGGGAACTGCTGAGGTTTTGTCAATATACTAGAAAAAGGGGCACTGTGTGATTTTTAGAGCTGATTTTGCAAATAGATCCAGTACTGTCACAACCAAATGACCGAGCAACCATGAGGACACCTGTGAACAAGCTTCCTACAGCTGTGAACAGCTGAGCAGCTGTGGCGCTGGGTCAGCTGTTAATTCACTTTTTTTCTTGGCATCTCAGGTGGATTTTAAAGCTTGAATTGAGCTCTGTACAACCACAGCAATACTGCTGCCTGTACCTGAGGTGCAGGCTTTTGCAACAAATCCACATTTGCTGCTTGATGGGGGCATAGCCTGAGAGAGCCCTGTGTCTGGAAGGAGTTGTTTTCACGCAAACACTAGCGCTGAGACACTGATTAATGCACCCAAATGATTCTGCCTTTGCTTTGTCAACTTTGCCATCTGCCTGCTTCTCCATCATCTGTCCAAATGGGAAGGGATAGCCCCAGAGAGGTCCATCTCCTCCCAGCTGCTCCCATCAGCAATACAAGGAGTCTTGGCAGTTCCCTAAGGGAACTTGGAGATGTTTATACGCTGCCACGGGAAGTCATTGTGACCCTCAGTGGTCTCCAGCATGTCTGTAAAAGTGAAGTGATACATATTCCACTTAGCTCCCAGTCAACAGTGGCCTTGCAAACCGCTTGCAGGCGGCTCTCCAGCAGTGTTTGGTGGTCCAGGAGCCCGCAGACCACGCTCAGGGATGAGTATGAGCTTCAGCCATGCGTGAATCCACACTTGCAATCTCACAATCAATACAAGGTTTGACAGGCTGGCCTCAAGGGCACCTTGGGTTTGCTCTACTAAGGGCTGTCCATTGTAAACACATAGCACTACCCCACAGAGATGCCTCCAGGTACTTTTATGATCATTTCAGCAATCCCAGGCAAACAGAAAGGGAAAGAAAGAGGTAATGTCCTGGCTGGAGTGGAGTCCATTCGTGCTGTACTGAATTCTGAGAGTCTCACTGGAAAGACAGTGTAATAATTCATCCACTGAATGGAACATCTTAATTGATATGTGTCAAGGGAATCCATCAAAAATATCATCCGGTTTCAGAGGGATGAGAACTGTGAAGGTCCTGGCTGCCATCTAGTGGAGTCGTGATGTGTGTTTAGAATAAAATAAATATATAAATAATGGGAATAACAGAGAACTAACCCGTAATCCGTAGGTTAAATAGCCTCACTACTTGAGAAAAAGTCATAAAAAAAAAAAAATTAGCCTAGACATCAATGAGGACACACTGTTCTGAGGACAGAACCACACCATAATCACAGAAAATAGGGGATAAAGGAACATCAAAGCTGTCTTGCCCACTGTTTCTGAAACAGCGTGTGTCCTCCCTCTCACCTCTATAGAAAAACAGACAAGGGTTTTCATTCCCAACTAAAGAAAATTTGGGCTGTTTGAAGAGTAATCATATGGTATTTTAATTCTCCCGCAACCCAGCTTGTACAGTTGCAACACAATTGTACATTTTTTTTTGCTAGAAAAGGGGGCAGATATTTTCATTGAAAGTTCACTTTACAACTTTCTGACCATCACTGTTTGTTCATCCTCCTAGTAGGTCTGACACTGAAATTGCTCGTTTTCCTTTAACAAGTTCTCATGTTTCCCTATGAAATTTTACTTTTTTTCTGTAGACCCCACAGGATACAAAGGCACAGTTAACACAATATAAAGAGAATATCATGTGTGTTTTCTCATCAAGCTGATATAGACTCAATGTTCTCTTTTACACATTGTTATTATCTGATCAATAAGGAGATGGAGAAAATCATTAACTTGTTAATACACTTGATGTGGATTAGGTGTGGATATTTCTCTAGTTTCCAAAATAACTTCAAATATCAGAAATAAATGCTTTTACCAAAAAAAAAAAAAAAAAGTGTTTCTACAATCTTCTGTGTGCTGGTATAAACACTTATGCAGACACAGTCAATTGCATCAAGGAACTTTTTCTAGCTGGAAACCAATCTGAGGTATAAAGTAAAGGTTGTGTTTGGGCAGAGCAGGGGAGGCACTACTTCTCCCTCTCATCATTTCCAAACCTTGGCTAAGCTACAACAGCTAGAGGAGAATCCCATTCCTAATTCCATGGTGTGGCTGTAGCTGTTTGTCCTGATCATGGGGAATCCAGTTCAGTCATTTCTGCATCTTCCATCATTACTGGAGAAAGGGAAAAGGACCACTTTAAAGTGCTTCTTCCCACCTCCTCTATCCAACTTCAAGGTGAAATTTGGCTCAGTGAATGTTTTCCATCTGTGGCATAAGGGGTAGCTGTTATAAGAAATAAATATTTTTTCTAATATTTTAAACACACAAAAAGTAGTGAGAGATCAATCTGCCTCAAGACAAATTTGGGAAAAAGAAATGGTTACGTATAGCCCTCCAGTTTGGAAGTGGATTGACCAGAAGAAAGGACTATACGGGATAAGCTCGGAGCAAGGAATGTCATCATCATCTAGACAGCTCTGCACATAGAATCATAGAATCGTTAAGGTTGGAAGGGACCTTTAAGATCATCGAGTCCAACCATTAACCTAACCTGACAAAAGCCACTTCTAAACCATATCCCCAAGTACCACGTCTACCCTTTCTTTAAACACCTCCAGGGACGGCGAATCCACCACCTCCCTGGGCAGCCTATTCCAATGCTGGATAACCCTTTCAGTGAAAAAATTTTTCCTAATATCCAACCTAAACCTCCCTTGCCTTAACTTGAACCCATTTCCTCTTGTCCTATCACTTGTCACTAGGGAGAAGAGGTCAGTCCCCATCTCCCTACAACCTCCTTTCAGGTAGTTGTAGAGAGCGATAAGGTCTTCCCTCAGCCTCCTCTTCTCCAGGCTCCATGACCGACTGTGCTAAAGATAAAACAGACTGTCAAGTTAAGTGAGCATAATAGGGGAAATAAAGAAACACAGATTTATTATAGACATTTGTGTGGACTGCAGTACTAAGGATTTATTGTATGTCACTTTAAGAAAGGTATTTATTGTCCACTTTGATACAGCAGTTTTGTTCAATCACATACAAAATTACAGGAAAATTCTATTGCTACATAAAATTACAAATAATCTTTTCACTTTCTTTTCTCATATTGTAAAATATTAATACATATTAAAAATTGATAGCATTTGAACCAAAATATAGTAGAAATAAACATTTCCAGTTATTTAATATTGTCATGAAATATGATCATTATGTATTTTTATTTGCAACTAAACAACATTGATGTGCTGCAAACACAAAAATATTGAAATATTCATACAAACTGCGATTCACTTTTTCAACTCTTTAGTCATAAGATTTTCATAATATGTTATAAAATCATTTTCAATAACCAAAAGTGTCACCAGCATTCTGACATATTTTGCAGTAGGCAAGATCTGATTAAAAGCTTCATTCTTTATGGATAATTGCAAGACGTTCACCTTAAGGATACCATATTAATATCTTAATTTGATAATATGAGTGCAATTCAAGCTAGACAGTGATTGTAGAGTTGTAATTGTCTCTCTTGCAGTCAAAGCTGATGTGGATTACGTGTGTCTGATCTCAGTTTCGATTTCCAGACCTTTCCCTGATCGCCAGGGAACAGTGCCATTATAATTAAAAGATGGTTCATGCTAGTTCCCAATCTATTATAGACAGACAGGAACATCTTCCTTTTCCTACAGATACATACAGGCAACACAGAAGATCTGGGTTCTTACTACATCGAAGGATTTCAGGTACAAATTGGTTTATATAACAAATTTTTCCAATAGAGTTTTTATTAGGATAATCAATCTAAAGCTCACTGAATGCTTAGGGCCACTTCTAATATTTTTCTGTTTTCTCTTCTCTACAATGTCTTACAATAAGACCAATGTCCTTATCTCTGTAGGACATCCCTTAGTAGAGATACCAAATGTTTACTGTGTTACAGATTGAATCGCAATTCAAATAAAGCAAAACACAGAAAAGCTGCCTTTTCTTTGCTCAAATCTGAAATTATTTCATGCTGTACAAACAATAATAGTAATCCTGCCTTGATGTTAGATAAAGGCAGAAGAACCACAACTGTACGCTGTTAGGCATGATATGATGCACCATTTTATCTTTTTGATATAAACTATAAAATATATACTGTTAGTAGGAAAGACTTTGCCATTGCTATTGATTGAAGATATTAATAGTTATACCGTGTGGGGAAGCAATGTAAGGCACTAAGCTAGACAGAAGGAAACATTTTAAAAGGGTGATTGCCTTACTGAGAAAAGAAAAAAATATTAGGACAAAGCGAATAGACAAGATCCTAACAGAAAATGCTACCTGAATGTGCAGCATAGAGGAAACTAATCAAATACTCTACACTGGGATATTTTCATTAAAAAAAAAAGAAAAAAGTGGAAGATGTCTTTAGTGATGCCAAGCTGCCAAAAATATGACTTTTTGGCAGGTTTCTTTGAGGGTAGAAGGAGAAAAGTTAACCAATGTCATACAATTGGTTGTGATACAATACAAAAGTCAAGCCCAAATGACTTAAGTTGCACCTAAGCTGTCAGAAACCTGGCAGATGCACCTAAAACTGCTGCTTTTTTTTTTTTTTTTTTCCACTGCAGCCCTCAGTGAGACCAACTCAGCCATCGCACCTGGAAGCTCCTTTTCACTTCTGTCTTTCCTTACTGCAGTGTGAACCCTGTAGCTATTTGCATACACTGGAAATGATTCTCTATCTTCAGGTCAGTTTTCCATTTCTCTGGCCCTACTCCAAGTGAAAGTAAATCATACTTAGCAAAATCTATTCTTTAACGGTTAAGGAGTTTCTGTTACTCACACTTTTCATACCTATTTTATCAAACTTTGCGTGTGACAGACAAGAATTTGCAGAAACATAATCTTATGCAATAAGTGTGCTAAGCTAGTGTTAAACTTGGTTAAAATTATCTAAATTCAATGTAATTCCCTTCTTGACAACCTGAACATTTCTTAAGTTTATAAATTCTACTTAACGCTTCATAATCAAGATTGAGCTTGCTAAAAATGTAATGTAAACTTAATATCTGTGCCATGCCTAGTCATAATTTATATTAACATTCTAATTAAATACAGTCATATCTTCTGATTTCAGTCACTTCTTTCTCCAGTTTCAACTATCCCACATGGCAACATTCCCCCTATAGTGGCTATTTATTTCAGGAAGGAATGAAATGCTCTCTGAAGTTTCCTGCCTCTGTTCATGTTAGAGAAAGCCAAGATGACTAGAAAAGGACAAAGACCTAGTTTTTGATAGCCCTATTTAGGTGAGAATGGATGCCGCAGATAACTGAATGCAGCCAAATAGTTGTCTCTTTTATATATGATAGAAAGCCAATGGAAATTATTTGGACAAACTGCCGGTATTCTTGATTCAGAGGGATTTGGGGCCAAGCCCTTCATGCAGGCTTCTATAAAAGCAGATAACAAAAGCCCTGAGAAGTCCATGTTTTCATGTGCCTTCATATCTGTTATTAAAGTGTCCAGTTAATGTCAAAGTCATCATGGTAACACCATTTCAGTATTGTAGGACTTAATTACAAGGCAGAAAATCCAACTGATACAGTGAGGACTTACAAGTCTTAATATGACACGTTTTATATCGTTGGTTGAGACACGGAGACAAGAAAACGCCACCACACACGCAGAAATCAGCTGAGCCAGACAATGGCTGATCTGTTCAGCAGAAGAAAGAATTTTATTTGTTTTTTGTTGCATCCTTTTTTGTCTTCCAGTTACAGTGCATGATGGTCTTCAGAGTAAATTTACCACTTCACAGTTAATTATACAACAACAGAAATGCAACAGCTGTAGGAAATTTTCTATCTAAGCATGTATGGAAGAGATGGGTAAAATTTAGACTTAGAATCATAGAATGGTTTCGGTTGGAAGGGACCCTGAAGACGTCCAACCCCCCTGCCATAGGCAGGCACACCTCCTTCTAGACCAGGTTGCTCAAAGCCCCAACTTCTCAGTTGAGCTATTACTTTGCGGTGGTTTCTAGCTCATAGAGACCATGATCTTTCTGAGGCTGAAAAACATCCATCTCCAAGAAAGAAGACTCATTCATACCTCGACACTCATGCTTACAGGTTATACCACTTTTTCACATCAGCTGGACACTCTATGACACTGGAAGTCATGCAGAACTCATTTCTCTGATAGCCTCTTACTTTCAACAGACCGCCAACCATTTGACACATGCTTTCATCCAGCTCACCTTGACTCCTTCTGGATAAAGGAAGGAAACCAGTACGAACAGTATCTTGGGCCTCACATAGTAATATGTCTTCCAAAGAGTCACTGCAGAAATGGAAATAAACACCTTCCTTCCACTGCTCCCTCAGACTCTTCTCCCACCCTCAGACCTGAATTTAGCCATTACTGTATTTTCCACAGATGGAAGAAAAAACAAGGAGAAGAACACTTTTTTTTTTTTTTTAATAGAAAGAGGAAGACACGTCCTTGGCAGTCAGCTTTTACGTAAAAGACTAGATGGCATAACATTCCATTTCTTCAGGTTACTTGTAATTACCTGGGTATGGCAAAGGAAAAAGGAAGGCAAGTCTACTTTTCTCTATTATCATTTGTGTTGTTTAATCAGACTTGGCAGGTCACTGGCATGTCCAGAAGGGCTGGGCTGGGTGAAAATGTGTTGGTCTGATAGTCCTCACTGTTTGGTACAGTTTAGCTTTCTTTGCTCCTTCCCATACTCTGATGTTCCCATCAAAGAGGTTAATCAATTCATTCGTCTACAGGTTACAACAACCATTGGAGAAAAAAAAAACAAAACCAAAAAACAAACACAAAACCAGCCAAACAAACTAAACCCCTCAAGTACAAACACTGGGAACCCAAGTTTATTTCCAAGCTTCTGAATGTTTTACAACAGTGGAGAACAAAAACAGTCACACACAAGAAAATACTTAGCAGTATTCCTAGCAGGCTCCTTGTCCATCTCACATGGGTCTCATCCTCTTTCGGTGCAAAAGTTTGCTTTTCTTTTTAATGTACTTGCAAAGAACAGTTATTCCTCAATGATTATCTTATGGAGCATTGTCCTTCCCAACACCTCCACTTTCTGCTACTTGGCTATCAGAAATTTTCTAACCTGTAGCTACTGAAATAACAAAACCTGAGGCTGTAATGAGTTTTATTGTGAACTTTGAATATTTTTTGTTTCTAAAGAGACAATATAAAAAGACAATATAAGAGGACATTCTAGTCATTGTGTTGCAGTTTGACAAGACATTTGGCTTCTTATTTGCGTGTCTATTGAATCAAAACAAGGAACAAAGCTTGAACAAACAGGATAGACTCCATTTCCCATTGCGTAAGGATGGAATACCAGTTTCCAGAGCCAGTAATCTATGGTGTGACTGAAGGGTATGTCTGTTGTCCACTCACTAGACACATTATGCTATATGGTTCATCAGTGAAAATGTGCAGGAAGTGAATCAAGAAGTGATTTTTGTGTTTGCTGTGGTGCAAAATATATCAATGAGAGGGTCAGTCAGTGTTTAATATGTCACTGCAATGCTTGTCCTGCAGAAGACGTCCAGTAGGCAGAACTGCTGTAGAAGTGGATCATCATCCAATTTGCTCCGTATAAACTGTAATTATTATACTTGGTGGGTGTTTTGGTTTGTTTGTTGTTTGTTTTTTTTCCTAATCAGACTTTTATATGTGACTACTCCAGATCCTGAGGCCATCTTTAACACACAGATGTGGTCATTTTTACTCCAGAACTAGATGGCACAGTCCATCTCGTCCTCCTCCACACTGGCATAAGTCCATATCTCTTACCGTGCCACCTCCGGCCAAGTTCCGTTTGTACCTCAAAAGGAAAGGAGAATGCTATTTTGTGGTCAAATACTGCTTGGGAGTAGACCAGTGGGAATGAGGAAGGACAGAAATGGTGGCTAGAGAAGGGTAAAATTTAGACATCTCAGTCCAAATTAGTTCCTCTGGGCTCCCTTTCTAGCTGAAAAATAGAGAAAAATAGGATCCTCCAGAGAATGTTTTGTCTAGCCTGTCTCAACTTGCTTATCCCTCTACACTGATGAAAATGTCTAGTTTGGTTATCTCACAGTTGGCCTTCCATGTTGAAAAGACAGTGGACTCCATTTTTCCTTTCAAGAAGTAAGGACATACTTTACATGAGTCCACCCAGTCCTGTGTTCCTACTTAATGACTATGAGCCCAATAATCAGTTCATTATTAAAGCAGTTAAATAAATGAAAAAAAGTAACACCTCCGTTTTTAACTTACCAGGTTTCAATTTCTACCTGGTGGTCCTCAATTCACCTTCCTCTGCTGAACTGAAAAGACTAAGTAACTTTCTCCCATAGAAGTAATTATGCTTTGATATCTTTATGCATAGTTAAGTCACCTCACTCTTCTTCTGAGAAATAGCTTGAGGTCTTTAACTCTAGCACCATAAAACACTTTGTCCATCACTAGAATATTTTCTCATCTCTTTTTGTATTCCCCCCCCCCCTTTTTTTTTAAAGATCCTTTAAAAATTTGTTCCAGTAATGGTCTCACCAACGTCACCTATACAAACACATTCACTCTGCATTGCTTTCTCTACCTCAGTTGCTAAGGGATGCTGTCTTGTTTCCATCTGTTTCTAGAACAGTATCATCATCAGCAAGTTTCTTAATCAACATTCACCAATTTGTGGCTGAGAAATAATATTACTTTGTTATTTAAGACAGTGAGGGGAAAGCGATCAGCAAGCAGGAGACTTTTGTTTTCTGTTGTTGAGAACTATGTATGCCATGCATTGGCATGTTCACAGAAACATATGGTGAGTCCAGACCAGCGACTAAAGCCTGCTTCCACTTCCGATTCTTCTTAGAAATTTGCCTTCCCAGTAGTTAAATCGGAAGGAAATTTCTAAATTGAAACGCAGTATGTCTGGGATGACAAATTAAAGGCAAAACTGTGGTCTACCATCAAAAGAGATTAGGATTATTAATAGACTAGTGGACAGGAGCGTGAACTGAACACAAGCATCGTTAGAGCAGTCAAAAAGTCATAGCCACAGACTCAACCGAAAGGCTAAGAAGTGATAAAATATTTGAAGATATTTGTTTTAATATTTCAGAAATTTCTGACAAAATTAAGTAAGTGTGGACCACAGCGTACACAGAAAAATTCTGTTTGAAAGCTTAATCAGCCCAAGACTTTCAATCTGGAAAATGGAGATTTAGTCAATACAGCCCAGAGAGTCTAGAGTTGGTCAGCTGTCTCTAACACAGACAACTATTCTTGGTCGTTTGAATATTTCACTGACTGTGATGATTAGGGACAGGATTCACCTCCTAAACACATCTTTGACACTCTAGGGGATGCCCTGTGTGGTGGTATATATGAATCAGGAGACTTTTCCTTTTTAGGACTTGCAGGTAGAAACCAGTAGATTGTTAATGTAGTCTGAAACCAAATCCCAGTCAGACTGTAAAACAGCCATCTCAGCTACTCAGTACTCAGAAAGAAGGGTGAAATTCCAAGGTTTCAACCCATTCTAAAATATGAAGGATAAAGGGTTATGTTGCTTACATAATTCATTTAAGATGCATTCTTATCACAACATCTAGACTATATAAATGGACCTGGATATTAAGCTAAATGGAATAATTCCTGTCCCATCAACGGTAAAATCCTGAATTATATATTCTAGATGGAAAAACAAATTTAACAACATGAAGAAATACTGGGAAGCTTCATGAACATATTAAAAATACTAAGAATTAATATTTTCATATTGGGCAATCAGCGTAAATTTAAATTCTTTCCAGTTTTATCCTGGAGATCTCTTTGCACCACTGGAGCAGCTTGTACTTTCAGGTCTGGACCTAGCATGGTTTTTCCAAGCCCTGCTATAGCACAGAAATGTTCAGAACGGAGAAAAAATACTTGACGGAATAGCAAAGTAGTAGAAGTTCATTTGTCCACTAGATGGCTTCATTCCCATGAACATAATTGAAATGAAATTCAACTTCATTGATTCCCATGTTAACAGACAATGGTAAGAAACTAAAAGGTTTGATTATGTGTTTGTATGAAACTGATTATTAACTCTATGTATCTGCCAGTGAAAAGGATGTTGTAAAGGATATAGTTTCCTTACCTCTTGGTTCAGAAAACAGTAGAGAACTGCTACAATAAACCCCTGAAAAAGAACAGAAAAAAAGGAAGTTGAGTGTTAGCACAGTTTGAAAAAGCCACTTCAATTATCTGACTTCATGATGGCACTGTGTATGTGAATTAATGTGTATCACTATAGGCTGGATTAATTTTATAAATTAGAAAAGTCTTTATGTATCTCCTATAAAGATGATCAGACGGATAATCAACTAGTTAGTAGCATTTCACCAAGTCACTAATGCAGTATGAGTTCACAAGAACAGGTGATACGGCAATTGAAGTTCTCCCACGTTATGTTTACAAAAATGTGTTCTATTCTACAGCTGAACACACTGTGGGCTAATTCTTTACACAGAGTAAATCTGTAAGGAAACACAGACTTCATAAGGAGATCCATGTATGGAGCTCAAACAGCTTTCTAGTCAACTTCTGTGTCTTTGCAGTATGTCAGATGAGATCAAATTCTGGCCTATTGAATACTTGTGTTAAGATTCTGAACTGAGATAAACCCAGGAAAATCATAGAAGGTCAATGGACCCATGTGACCAGATAACAGCTAACCGCCTCACCCTGTTATTCAGTTAACTTATTCCTTACATTGTTAATTAACTCAGTGAAGGCCAGCTCCAAGGACGGAGAGTCAGGATTAAGGTGTGTAGGTGCATTGGACAGGATTGACACAATGGATTACATGGATTAAAAGCCCAACTGCTGGATTTTTGGTGATGCTTACTGACAAACGATGTCATGCAACCATTCAGAGGGAGATATGTTCCCTTGTGAGGTTTGGTAGGATTGCCCACAGCTACTTCTTGTAGACCCTGAGGTGCAGCACAGGGAAAAGGAGGAAAGCAAAGGCCGGCTGGGCACTGCCTTGCTCATAACTCAAGTAGTAAAGCCACCTGGAGGGTACATCACAGGAGCCCCAGTAGCTGTTCCACTTGGCACCAACCTCATCAAGCTGTCCATACCCTGTTTGGCAGTTCAGAGCAGTTGGGGGCATTGGATGTACACCAAATATTTTCCCTACCCAGGTGAGAAAAGCATGTAGCATTCCTCAGGACAGCGGTCTGTTGTATTCTCAGTCACTATTCCGTGTTTATATGTGTTTATATGCTTGACCATCAATTTATTCTTTGCCAAAGGATTCGAAAGGAGGATGGATTTACAGCTTTGATTGCCCCTGGATAATTTAGTGTCAGCCCAAGCAGCTTGATCTTGTCAGGGAAGATAAGTGAATTACCACTGGTAGCAAAGAAGGTTTTTCATTTGTGACTTTGACCCACCATCCAATTTACACATCCATCCGAAACACTTGGCCTTGTATTTGCAAAATGTGCAATATCTATAGCCAGATAGGATGTAGGCCACAACTTCATATACCGTAACTCAGCAAAGAAACACAGACTCAGTGAGGAGACATTACAGAATCACAGAATCACAGAATAGTCAGGGTTGGAAGACACCTCTGGAGATCATCTAGTCCAACCCCCCTGCCAGAGCAGGGTCACCTACAACAGGTTGCACAGGACAGCGTCCAGGCGGGTTTTGAATGTCTCCAGAGTGGGAGACTCCACAACCTCTCTGGGCAGCCTGTGCCAGTGCTCCACCACCCTCAAAGTAAAGAAGTTCCTCCTCATGTTAAGATGGAACTTCCTATGTTCAAGTTTGTGCCCATTACCCCTCGTCCTATCAATGGGCACCACTGAAAAAAGACTGCTCCCATCCCCCTGGCATCCTCCCTTCAAGTATTTGAAAGCATTAACAAGATCCCCCCTCAATCTTCTTTTCTCCAGACTAAAGAGACCCAAATCCCTCAGCCTCTCCTCATATGAAAGATTACCTTCAGGATCCCATGATTTTTTGTGCAATACTAGTTGTCATGTGGACACTAGATTAAATTACAAAATTTGCTAAGAAGGAACTGAAACCTCTGTGGCCATTTTACCTGGAAAGATCCAATGCAGAGCTCTAAGTAAAGTCGAACCCCCAGGCTGGTATATTCCGGAAGAAAGTTAAAGACAATATAATGGGTTCCAAATAATGGAATTAAAAGCAGAGTTGACCTTGAGAGACGTCTAGTGAAGGACATGAGAAGAAGTAAGGTAAAATTATTTTCCTGAGTAAAGACCAATGCATGCAATATGCAACAGTAATGAATAGAAGTTAAACAGAGGATCTAAATATCTACATGTGAAGTTCATATCTCTTGGGACTACAGTGCTGGACAGAAAGCATAACGAGAAACTATCTGGAAATAGATTTCTAATGCTTATTTCTTTGTAGCTATACCACGTTCATGACAATACTATGTTAATGGCTTTTCTTAAGGTACTTTGACATTCTGTCTTTCTGAATGAGATTGTAGTTCAGGAAAACACAAAGGTGTAGAATACATTTTGCCCGCTTGGAGCCATTGAAGATTTGACATTTATTTGTAAGTAAATACAGAGGAAGCAATCTGCAGGCTCCCTTTATAGTTCACGTACAGGAAAAGGTATCTATAAAGAATAAATTATCCTACCCTAAATCAGACATCTAGTGTGGATTCAGTTAATGGTTTCCTAGTCTCTCCAGTGATTGTAATGGGAAGGTAGATATCTGAACTGATCTGCACACATTATGTTTAGATGGTCACTATTAGGTGAGATAAGTCTCATCCTTTAACTAGTTTCCTTGGGAATGGGATAAAGTTGAGAATTTCTGAAATTTAACACAAGCCAAACTGAGCCTGTCTGTGACACTGGACATGTGCTTCTCATTTTAGAGAAGATGACACAAGTTTTTATGATTAAAATAATTGATTTTTTTTTATTATTATTCCATACACTACCTGTATTGAGAAGAGTTATTAAAGTTGATTTGTCTAGGGTCTAGTTTCTTCAGCAAAATTCTGATGATGTTGATAAATAGGACAAAATTGACCTGTTCACAATATTTTTTGGGGGGGGAAAAAGACAAGGTTACTTTTGCCTGTAAAACCTTCCAATGGAAATGTTCAGTTATTACTTCAGTTATTATGTAATTTGTGCAGTTTCAATGAGACCAGTGTACGATTATTTATGTCATTCCTGCTGGCAGCATTCAAACATCTCAATACGTTGCATTCCCTCTTAAAGAAATAACTGAAGATGAAAGATTGAGAATTTGACTTTGTTAAGCAAACTATTTTTGTCAATAGCTTGTGTGATTCCTTTTATTTTTCATAGCTCATGTAATTTTGATTCTCTTTTGAGATGGTTATTACATTAAATTCTGGTTAATATCTTTAGACATTATTAGTATAATTCATCCGACAAAATGCAGGTATCTACAATGACACGCCTGTATCTGAGCTGATCACCCTGCTGTCCCTTTGTATTCAACGAAGAGCCAGCCAGTATAGCCAATAGAGCCCCAGGTGGAGTCGGGGATGAGTCATCTCCTCCAAATGTAGACATCTATTATAAGTCAGATGAATCGCATACCAAAAGTGCATATTTCTCTTTGTTGAGTCTGAAAAGAACTGAGGAGCATTAGCTCAGCTCCAAAGCTAGCTAGGGTCAATCCTAACTTGCAAAGCAAATTTTCTACAATTGTAATTTGGCACAGCTTTATGAAAGTCTGTGAAGTTGCTCAGTTTTCCACAATAAGAGTTTCTCCCCATGCATTTTGTGTGTGTCTATACACACCAGCTCTTCATTAGGTGAGGCTGAATGCTTAATTTCACCTAAGAACATACACATTTTATGAGAAAGTCCAATCTTGTTTTATTCTTCACTAATATATTAAGTACATTCCAGCAGAAAAATCGTCACTGCAATCCCCTGATTCTTTTGACTTCAAATGTGGATGTCAGATAAGCACTAGTAGGGGAGGGAAATAATGGACGTAGAAGGGAATATAATATTTTATTGAAACATGTCAAACTATGACCAGAATTCAACTTGAGATTTTTCATTCACACTGTTTGCCTATATCTGCCTTATTTGTATGCATACATCCTCAAATTAAACTAAGCTTTTAAGAGATGGACTTAAGGTCATCCATTAGCTGCTTTCTCAAACATTGATTGGGTTTAATGACATGTGGGAGTAATCATACACTGTAATCATTTAGAGTCCATAAGTTTATTCAATAAATGTCAGGCTCAAGAGCTATTATCATTGTTATCACCTGTGAACAGAAACCTATTGCCCTTGAAAGTTTATACTAAAATTTATGGATGATTCTCGACTCTTAGGCTAAAACTTTTGCTTTCAAATATTGTAAGGATGTTTAACCTCTCACCTGCAACTAATGTCAACCAAACTGACAATTTTATGAAACCTTTCATTCCTTTTGAATGGTGTTTGCTTGGAAGGGGGGGTACTTCTCTGCCTCTTTTTCATTTGCATTGGGCATAGGCAGATTTACAGTAGAAATTCTACCATTCCTCTTCCTTATTTCAAACAACATTTCAGCAAACAGTAACCAGATTTTAATCTAAAAGTCTTTCTTCTTCTAATTAATGTTGACAAACTTAGAAGTACCCACCCCGACAGAAATTATTATAGGTCCTTTGATTAGCCACCAGTATGGAGAGCCTTGATTAATATCCCAGCATCTGAGAAAATAACAGTAAGTTTAGAAAAGTCACATATGTAATCACTACCATCAAGATACGACCTAGCAGAGTTGGTGAAAATCTGAAGAGAGATATTTTTGCGGAAGTACAGGTGTAGCTCAAGTATCAAAATATTTACACTCTGCTTTGAACAAGACATACTCTACAGATTATCCTAGTCTTTTCAAAAAGAAATAATGATCTCAGTGTGTTAACTGACAGCCATGGATGCAATAATTCTGACAAAAGACTTAAACAGATGATGCCATGATTGATGCAAAGATATAGCTTTTTTCTTCAAAAACACTTATTTAAAACATGAAATATTTTGTCTGTGTAAAATAGTGAGCACTCCAGGCTTCAGAAACATCAAAAGGTATTTTTTATTAAAAAGGTCCTAAAATTTTGCTTTCTTATTTTGTTTATCAGATTAGAATATCTTTTTTTTTTTTTCTTTTTCTTGCAGCACGAGTAAATATTTTAGGTTTCTGGGAAGGATCCCCTGCACAATTACAATATCATTGCCATATTATACCCTAACAGACATTATAATCCCCATTCACTATGTCCACAGTGGAATGGAAATGAAGAACTCCACCACAGGCACTAATCCACCTGGTGATGTAGGGAAAGGTGGGTAATATACTGATATTATTTTCCCATGTAATTTAAATTACATAAGCCTTCATCACTATCATTATTTTAAATATATAACCCAGGAATCTAGAATAACGTAGGAAAAAATTACTTACGCTGTGTCTTCAAAGTAGAGTTTTGCTAATATCCACATCAGCATGAAAAGCGTTGGAAAACCTGATAGATAGACAGTTAAACAAAAATTGTCTAAAAAATCTAATTTCATTAGTTAATCCAAATCTTGTCCACCTGGAACTCTGCTGTGATGATAGTGATCACTCGTTTTCAGAACTGGAATTACTCTTTGTGGCCTGTTCCTGTAACAGGAATTGCTCTGGGCTCATGGTATAAACCTAGAAAGAAATCTTCTAATACCCACGATGGAATGCAACAAGTTGAGGCATTGATTGTTTGGTGGTCATGCATCATTGTGGAGATATGAAGGGACACATTTTGCACATGATATAGTTCTGCCGCTGAGGACTGAACTTGCAACCTCTTGCTAACATGAGCACCATTCACATGGGTGATCTCACCAGAAGTCAGCATTTGCATACAGATAGCACATTAAAACCCAATTTTATTCAGTAAGTATGCTTTTTGCATGACAAAATATTGGGAAATATTATTTACTACATCTTAAATTAATAGTAATAGTAATAGTACCACTTTATAAACACAGAATGTGATGCAGCCTACCTCACACCTTCCTAAAAAGGCACTTAGAGTCTCTCTACAACACCAAAAGTGATTCATTCTGCTTAGTCATCAGGCCTACCTTAACCTTCGGTGGCAGCATGCATGGATTGGCTTCCTGAAATGACCAAAAATTCCCCTGGGCAAGTGCATTCACCTGCTACATAACCTCAGGAGGCAGTTCTCTGCTTTTTCCTTTACACAACAGCTTTATGTGGGAAACTACTTAATTTCTGATTTCTAAGTCACCACAAAGGTCTGAATAATTAGATTTGTTGCAGACTACAAGAAAAAGGAGTGGGGACGTTGCTGTCTCGTGCCTACACTGTTATTTAGTGGATAGAGCTCCTTTATTTGCACAATTGCCCAATGCAAAAGATGGACAGTAACAATATCAAGACTACAAAAACACCTGATATGCCGCCAGACAGACCCATTCTCAGAAGAAGGCTATGTAACTATATCTTTGCATGAACTGAAGCAAGGTACACCTAACTTAGGTGATTGGAGTAGCCTCTTAGAGGAATCTGTGTTTTCAATGGGGGGTAGAAGCTTAAGTGGACCGTCTCTCTCTCCATAATTTCCCAAATGTACTTTATTTTCCACTACTTTCATAGGGACTTTAATGCCATATTAAAAAAAAACAAACTTGATTGCTCCTCACTAGTATGCATGTAGAAATAAAATCAAAGCAATGTCCAAGTTAGGCACGTCAGTTACGCAGACTAGATCCCATAGTAATATTTTGCATTTTATTAATTTCATGTAAAAGCCTTACTTACCCCAGCCAAAGAGGACAAGCCACCAAAAATATCTTCTTCCATGAGAAAGAGATGAGAATAGTAGACAGTTTAGGTAAAGAGCCTCTACTAGCAGCCACATGAAATTTGTCATCATGAAGTAGTGACAGAAAACAACTGAGATCTTGCATTCAGTCTAGGGAACAGGAAAGTCATAGCTTTGGCATTACTTGTGCATGCATGTGTTTGATTTGCAGAGGCAGTAGGTATCTGTAATTCTGGCTGAGATCGACAAAGAAGATCTCAGAATTACATGCATGTTTAAAGGGAAAGCTTCAAATTTAATATGGCTTTCTGAATAGTAAGGACTTAGGCATCACAATAGCTTGGAATCTCCACTGTATTTTGATTTATCTCTGTATGGTAGAAATACAGCTTGGTCTCCCAAGTGTGTGATTTCTCCCACAAATGCATTGCCTTCTGTGTAGCTTATATGACTAGAGTCAAATCCTCCATAGCCCTTTGAAAAATGTATGTTTAAGGACCCATCATATTTCACTTTCCTACTTAGGCTCAGTTTTAAATTTTTGTGTGGCCATGAGCAACGCAGAAGAATCATCCTATAAACCTCTGCCTGAAAACCATTGCCATGTTACCAGTATTTGTGGATGGACCAAAGCTAAACTGATTGTCTAGTACCTTGCGTGTCTTCTGGTTTACAATGCAGAGCTTCCAGCCAGAACATGACATCCAACATTTCCAGAAGAAACATCTTTTGAAACTTGTGTTATGAAGTACGCAGAGGTCTGGAATTTTAGGCTTCAAATTATAGAAATGTAACAGTGTAATGACACTGTTTTTTTCTATGGCAAAGTTGATATCTGATTCAGAGTACTACAGGATCACAGATGCATTCAGAATGTAGAAATTCTGAGGTGCACACTTATGGAGGTAAAACATACGAAAAAATTACAGAATTTTCACTACCAGGTTACAAGGGAAAAAAATAGTAAAAAAGAGCCATGAAAAGTGAAACCATAAAGAAACAAAACAAGTACAACAAGTACCACATTATCTTGCTTTTCATGTGCTTACTGTAGAGAAGCTGCAATGATCAATGTCTTCCTCTTGGAAAAGAACAGCATCCTTAATGAAAATGGCAACAGCTTTTAAGATAAAAGTAAAAAAGAGCTGTACATGGATATAATTTCTGGGACAGCGAAGCCTCCTGGAAGAAAAGAAGAAACATCCTTCTGAGGTAATTAACTGACTTGTTCTGGCAGTAATTTAAATATGCAATAAACCCTTGTTTCATCTCAGGTACTTCCAGGCATGTATAGAAAGAACACTTCCACCCACTCAGCTCTCTCTGAAGGCAGGCAGAGATAGAAACCTTCCTCATGTAAAGCAATTCACCCACAGCCTGCATCTTAATCTCCTTCCTTGTTAGGTGGTACCCTAGTGATGCTCTGCCAAATTCCAGGAATCTCGGTTTTATTTTGTGTTCAGTATACCTGGGCCAGGCTTTTGGTTGGCATTATTTTGGGGACAAGAGAAGTAGGATGTCTACTGATACAACATCCTGCTTTTGAAGTAGGATGTCTACTGATACAATTCTGACTGTGGATAAACCACCCTCAAGAACAAGCGCGCAGAGATATCCTGGACTCACAAGAGAGTTTTCTCAATGAACAGGGAAACAATTACTTAGCAAGATTTTCTATGCAGCGAAACACCATGGGTGAGTTCAATTGTGTTAAATCCCTGTGCAGACAGCCTTATTCAGAATTAAATGATTCTTCCTTAATTTACCAAAGCTACTCCTACAAACTAATAATGCAGATAACTGCTTTAAACAATATGGCACACTTTAAATTCTCAAGTTCAGTTAATTCGGATTTTTTTTTTTTTTACAGTTATTAAACACAGACTTTTGGAGGGGTTATACAGCTTCAACTTTATGTTTTCGTTTGGAGCTGAAGACTAGCTAATCAGCAAACAGCCCCATTAAAAGCTGAATTCAGATCCGGTAATCTCAGGGTCACGTAATCTTAAAGCTCACTTACTGTGCAGAATTTTATTACTGAACTCAAATGCCAACCCCATTGTTAACTACAACTTTTTCCTCCCTGTTGCTAAGTCTCTTTATGTCCATTGTTTCTTTCTTTCCCCTTATTTGGGCTGGTTTGTTTTCCTGAGGTCAGAGTGGATGTCAATAAACATATCTGTTGACTTCCAGACATGAACTAGCAACCAAAAGGTCAAGAAACTTTCCCCAGAGAAACCTGATTCTCACAGCATAATTATAAAGCTCCTTTTTGTCCTGCACAAATACAAGAAATATACAAAGATTAATAAAATAAATGGTGCATGGCAGAAAACATCAAATTTACATTAAAAAAGAAAATAAACAATCAGTTTTACTCTACTCTAAATTATACGTGAAAATGTCTAATAGCTGGATAGTTCAGTAGGAGGGAAATCTTTCCAAATGTAGACAAATTCAGAACCTAACTTTCAAAACATGCCTATAGTTGTAGATATTTCAATATTTCAATAACTATACAGTGCCATGGGAACATTGATTCAGAATCGAGTTCTTTGTTTACATTCTTCGTAATAATATAGAATTTACTGAGCCCATACAAGACAAGCACACATAGTTTATAAAAAAAAAGATATTCATTCTGGCTAAAGAAAGCAAATATATCTATTGATTATTTAGGATCAAAGTGAGCTGGTGACTTTTGCCAAAGGCAGTCAGGGCTTATTTCCCAGTTCTGATCCTTCTTATTTCTGACTTTATTTGATCACTTTTCATTTCTAGACTTAATTTAATATTATTAAACCAGTATGACCTGAAATTTTTATTTTTATTCTTCTGGATTTCTATCTATATTAGTTACTTCTAATATTGTCTCATACTGTCTAAGATACTGAGAACTATTGAAATAAATTGAGGTTAGAGGATAACTTTACATACCTGAATGCAATAAGAACTGTCACAGCAATAATGAGTGAGGTGATAGATACACTGTATCCTACAGTGTAGATAATTTTTATAGTAGAAAAGTAGTATTGCTGTAAAAGATGAGAATTATTTGTCACATCACTTGCAGCCAAATGACAGCTGTTTTACTGATTCTGGCAGTTTTGTTTTGTTTGGTGCGTCCAATCTGTTCACATCCCTCACTGCCTTTTTCCTCCCTTTAATCCCACAGCAAAATTCAACTGAAATCAATCATTATGTTTCTTTTATGAAGACCCATTCCATAGCTACGTGCATACAGCCCAGTTTGGTAAAGAAATAGGTATTGATCAGTATGGTTTCCAGCTTATTCATAAACCCATAAGACAACAAGAGAGCCTTCCACTAAGGCATTTAAAAACTCTTATGCATTTTTATAAGCACTGCATTTTATACCATGTTTTCTCCACAGCAATAGTAGGACAACCCTGCTGGCAGCTGGCTGCATGGTGAATACAGAATTCTGTCAGCCTTTCCTTATATTTCTCCACTTTTCTTCGCTTTGATTCCTTACTTACAATTTTGCTGTCTATTCTTCCTTTCCATTTTTATTGTGTTGTGGGGTTGGTGGTTTTGGTTTTTTTTTTTCTCCTGGATTTGTTTTTTTTTCTCTTTTATCTTGCTGCCAAACTCAGTTGTGACTCAACCAGAATGCCAGTCAAAATCCATTTCAATTTAAATGGCACCTCTATCAGACATGATCTCTGAGTGAGGATAAGCTGACTTCAACTATCACACATGGAAGCAGAAAATAGAATGAATAAGC
The DNA here is from genome assembly GCA_013398815.1 of Ibidorhyncha struthersii. NCBI lineage: Eukaryota > Metazoa > Chordata > Aves > Charadriiformes > Charadriidae > Ibidorhyncha > Ibidorhyncha struthersii. Next base: position 1,297,903 of record VZSZ01012189.1, on the reverse strand, counting down.
TTTAGGCTTAAAATCTTTCCCTTCAATCTAACATGGTCTGCCTCTTGGGTCCCATTTCAATGTTTTTATAAAATCTATGTAGTTACACATTGCTATAGTCCACTGTGGGGAAGGGCAGATACTCATTTTGATCCTTAAGTATAACTTAAGGCATTATAAGGCTGACATCGGGTAGGATTTATTTCATTTATTTTAGGTGCTTGAAAATCAGCTGCCTAAGTATCAGCAACTGAGTCTATAGTAAAATGAGCAGTGTGAGAGCATGGCCACAAGCCTGTACAGTTTAATTGTTAACACAATACTGTTTCTTCTTATTCTGTTTCTTTTCTAGTCGATGAAGGGAAACAAGCACCCCCAGAAGGCAATTCGACTCACTGTAAGATGAGAGCTTACCACTTTCTGTCAGCAAGAAAAAGGGTCTGTCACTTCACCTGCCTTAATAAGTGGTGCAGGTTACTAGGTCTGGTTTAGTAGAGCAAAACCTTTGGTGCTGAGGACCCTACATCCATGGAATCGTGGAATCATGGAAGGGTTTATGTTGGCAGTGACCTTTAAGATCATCAAAGTCCAACTGTTAACCTAACACTGCCAAGTTACCACTAAACCATGTCCCTCAGCACCATGTCTACACGTCTTTTAAGTACCTCCAGGGATGGCGATTCCACCACTTCCCTGGGCAGCCTGTTCCAATGCCTGATACCAATCTAAACCTCCCCCAGTGCAACTTGAGGCCATTTCCTCTTGTCCTATCACCTGCTACCTGAGAGAAGAGACCAACCCCCACCTTGCTACAACCTCCTTAGAGAGTACTTGTAGAAAGCAATAAGGTCTCCATGTTAAGTGCATTTCTCACCAGCCATAGTCTAGTTCCATAGAGTGAACTGGTCAGAGCCCGTCAGGTGCACCCTGCATTTGTCTCCCAGGTTAGGGAAGCCAGAACACCTTTTCTGAGAGCACCTCTCCAAGCAAATCCAATAAGTGGGGATAACTGAGAGATTTCCTTGAAAAGCTCACACCTGATCCTGACCAAAGCACTAATATAGATCCACCCTGTAGTGATCAGCTTAGACTTAAACAATTATTTTTTGAGATTGATGAAGTTAAATGATGTGGAAGCCGTGCATAATGGCCTTTTCTGTCTGTTGGATGAGAGAAGTCCCTCAGAGCTACAAAGCTAGCCAGTAAGTCTGGAACCATACGAAACATATCAAAGCTGTGCTATGCTGACCCCAGTTGGCAACCTCCACCTACAAATCGGAGCTGAAAAACACAGAAAACAATCAAATCCTTAAGTGGATAAACCTACAAGTGAGGAGTTTACCTTGAGGTAAAATATGGGTTACTACTAAAAAAATCCATAGATTCATTTGAGATTGTTTTACACCAGAATTGTAAGGAAGCAATGAAAGAAGGAAAGAAAGGGAAGAGCTGCATTTCAGTGTAAGTGTTTATTTACGGAGAGCAGCAGGTACTGAGGCTTAGAGGCTGGAAAGGAAGTTTGAGTTAAACAGCATGGTAGTAGTCAGCACAAAAAGTAGCGGGAAGACAAAAGAAATCTCCCCATGATGATATAAACTAAATTCTTTTGAGCAAGTTGAATGGACTTCATCCACTACAGTATAAATGATATTTTCATTCCCTCTATAGTGTAAAAAAAAAAAAAAAAGTATTCACCTGACTTCTACATACAAAGGCAAAAGTGCAGTCTTAAACCTGTACAGAGGAAGGGTAAAGATCTAGAGTTAGACTAGACAACTAATTTTTAATCACTTAAAGAGATGCTTTTCTCTGGAAGAGGAGTTACAGGAAGCTAAGCATGTCTGTACGATAAGTTTGTGTCCATATTAGAGACCAAGCACTATATTTTCCCTGTATATATAACCTGTAAATATCACCAGTCGTGCAAATCTAGCTGAAGCAATATGTAAAATTCTGATCTGCATTACAGAGATGTAGATTTTGAAACTTTTTTTCTTTCCTTGCTGAATTAGATATTTTATGCTAGGCAGGATGGGAAACCAGAAACCCCGCTTGTGCTTAGATATTGCTGAGTTTGGAACAGTGGTGTTAAAACAGCACGTTTGTTGTACTGATGCTGTGATGCCACAAAATCATCTTGCTCACTGATATTGAAATGTCATATTTTATGAACATTTTGTGTTACACTCTTATACCTGAAAAATAAAACATCCTTAGTAATTCTCTGAAATAAGTGAGTAGAGTAAAATTTGAATAGCATTCCATACTTAGTAAGAAATTTGAGCTTCAGCTGAGTTTCCCTCCCCAGCGGTCTGCAGGAATAGAAAGGAATCTTATAGCGTCAGCACACCACTCACATATATTTATTTAATTAAACTTACTTCTTCAAGCGGAATCTCATCTTCTACTGGACAAGCAATATAGTAGGGAGGGAATGGGTCAGACCAGCCTTTCTTTGTGCAGTTTCTTTTTACTATCCCAGCTGAAAGAGAAGCACTTATTTTTTCTGATGAAGAGCCACATAATACAGAAAATAAAAAACAGGAGAAGATCTCTTGCTGGTACGAAGGTTATACCAGGAGGAGAGGATCATCTCCATTAGCATCTGACAGAGTTAACAGGACATTCTGCATGTGTACATTCAGGTAGTCAGACACAAAACTTCTCACTTTACCTGGAGAGAAACAATAGGAAGAAGTGAGAGAACCGATGTCGCAAAAGTAGAAGTGGGAAGGAGTAAGGAAGAAATCATATCAGGGACAAGGAAGACCACTGAAAAAGATTGGGAAGCACTGCTCCATCAGACTTCTTCTTTGTTGAGCACCCACCCATCTAATGTATCCCTTCTTGTTCCCACCTTCCTTGGGACTTACTCTTCCTTGCAGATCAGAGGCTGGAATAAGCAGTTTGTGTTATGAGGATAGCACATTTCCATAAAAAGATTTCTGAGTCAGATGAAGGATAAGTAAGAGAGTCCCAGGGCAGGAAATGAATCTGCACAGATGAAAGGGATTTTCCTTATCCCTCATTTATAACTAACATATGCTGGGTGAGGCAGAAAGGTTGGGCTTTGCAGTTTCTTTTTCTTGTGGAACTGCCAAATCTTGGTCTTTCCTGGAAGGTCGGGCTTGCAGTTTGTTCCTAGCCATATTTACCCAGGGAGTAAGCAGTCACAAAGGCATCGGTTTTGTACAGTCTTGCATTTGACCCAACACATGCTGCTTCAATGATGAAATTCTGCTTTGCATCTCCAACCTTGGTCTTAAAAGTAATCACATTATTCATTCCTCTCTGCCTTTCAATTCATCCCACAGTAATCAGAGCATAACTCTCATAAAGCCCCATGCTTAAGTTCTGACCTAGACAACCCCTATACAAGGTCTGTAGAAAATTCACCCAACACACTGATCCCAAAACCAATGGAAACCAATGGAAATCACTCTATTGTTTTCAGTGTTCTTTGGCTCAGAGCCTCGTCACAGACTACGGGATTATATCCAGTTATGGATAATGCTTAAAATATGAGAAGAACTGCTAAGCTTTCATGGATCCTACTGAAATATTTGCAGTAATGTTCTGATCCAACAGGAGAGCAGGAACTTGCAATGTTCTATCTTCACTCCCCATTTTTAGAAATGTTTTTGCCAGGCATGCCACACAATAGGAGTACAACCATGACAACACATCACCTGGTTCCTTCATGAAGTGAAACAGAATGCTTGGGCACGGTAAGGCAAGAGTCTCTCCAGCATCTGCCTCTGGCCAGCACAGTAATTTGTCCCAAGTTCTCTTGCAACCTCAGACAGAAAGTGACATATACTTTTAATCATAAATATATTTGAGCAACACAAAAAATAATAAAAAACTTTTTTAAACTTTGTCCCTCCACCCTTTACATACCTTATAAAAATAGTTTAGCCACAATTTTTGTTCTGTTCTGAGAAATAAATACCTCCAGAGGACTATTTAATCTGCTTTAGTTAGACCCCCTGTGTTATGTTTTCAGACACAATGCAACAAATCAAAATGTATTGTGGAAATGGGAGGGAGAGTGGTGTCGTGTCAGAAGAAAGACCAGATTACAGTACTTGTTAAGGGGTTACACTATTTTTAAACATCAACACACCCTCACACAGCAAGCATGATGCCATGATAGTATCCAACTGGGGACGGAATAGGACAAGGACACAAGGATTCATTCAGACAAATTGACTATCCATATCTGAATGTGAAAGAAAATGTTGAAAAAAATAATTTGTAGGAAGGGGAGTAGATGAAAGGAGACCTGACCAGAGAAAGGGGATGTGGGACAATAAGTAGACGACTCAAACATGCACATTGATAGCATGGTTGTGTCCTGACCCTAGTAGGGTGTCGCTTGTCTGTCACTCTTTTTGTGCCTCGCACATGGATACCTGGTGGTGTTACATTTCCACGCTCTTCTGGGTCCTCCAGACATTCAGCCTCCTTTTTCTTCAGCTCTGTCATAAAATCACATTCTGGGTGGACATTCCCAGCAACCTACAGGGAGAGGAGTTTCAGCTGATTAGTAAGACAGGGTTGGGTAGGATCTCATGAGCGACTAAGTCCAGACCCACTTTTGCAACAAGGCTGTGTTAAGTACATAACTTAGAGTTTAGCAGTGAAAGAGCGCCACTGTCCCTGCAGAAATTGCATTTTGGTAGAGGAAACCAGCTAAGCTCTATCAAAGGCAGTTGAGTTGTGCTACTTTACATCAGAGCAAATCCTTAGGCAGTATAGCTGTTGGAGGGTGACAGAATCATAGAATCATCTAGGTTGTAAGGGACGTTTAAGATCATGGAGTCCAACCATGAACCTACAGCTACAGCTCTGTACTGGAAAGTTTATAAGATTTCTTTAGCTATGTTCATAAAGAAAGACCGCTTTGCTAGGCCCAGGTTTGAGTGCAGGACTCCTTTGCACCCTGACTTGACCACCTTGACCCTTAGCCCCTGCTAAATCTGGACCCAGGGCGACAGAGTGCACTTGGACAGGCTCCGTTTCTTGACAGTGAAGGGCCCAGCACCACAGGTTGTGCTGCAGAGCCCACCTGCTCCTCCGCATAGACATGCCCCTGCCATCCTCCAAAGAAACATCTTGAAACCTCATACATAAAATTACTGCAAAATTGTCATCTTAATGAACTCTTCACTCCAAAAGGATGGAGTCTGTTCTGTCCCTTCTGCCATCTGCCTTTCTTTACACAGGGTAGGAGGCAAGACTCCTTTCTTTGGGAAAAACAACTCTGCACCACAGCATCTGTTGGTTTGGTATGCTGGTGTAGAGAAAAAAAAAAAAATGGCACTCTGTGTTCTAACATCAGGAACCTTTAGTCCTTGTGTAGACTTGTGCTTACATGGACACCATAAGAGAAGGGATCCAGAGCACATTGGCCACCAAAAGGCAAAGTCTGCAGCAGACTCTTACACACCACAACTGCTATGGGGGTCCCCACTGCGCAGAAGTACACACATCTATTTTTCATGAAGAAAACAATATGTGCCTTGTCCAACCATAGCTGTTGTCCGCAGGCCCAGAAAGCCAGCTGTCATCAGAGACGCTCTCATCTTAGTTCTGTGCCGGGCCACTGGTGCCAGTGTGTTCTGTATGTTTGAATATAGATATAAAGACACAGATACACACAACAGAAAATAAATTCAGGATGAGACTTGCATGGTGAACAGGTGGCTGGCATATGGCTCAGTTTTGTTCCACCCAGGGAAGATTAATATTCAGGGATTCTGGAAAATAAATAGCTGGCTGTCAGTTCATTCAGAGGGCAGATCCTATCGTTTCCAATAAGCTGGTGCTTCCCCTCCATGTTAATGTCCATGCCTTATGTTGGTCTGGAGGACATTTGAACCAAACATTGTCTAACAATTTGAGGCTCTCAGCCTGCTGGAGAATTCTGGATTAATTGCACAGCTTTTGCTCTTCTGGGGGTTGGACCCCAGCAGTTAAAAATGGCATGTATTCGCATATACACCTTCAAGGAGCTAGTCTGCTTCCCATTTGCTGCACTTTTAGGAGGATGTGGTTTTCCTGCCAAACTGACAGATAGCAGTGCCATGGCTCAGTTTAAGGCAGCAAAGAAAAAGAGGACCTGTATTCAAGGCCGACTGAAGTTTGCTGTATGTGAGAGAAGGATAACGATGAATGGATGGAGCAGACGCCAGCCATTGCCTTAGCCCCAGGAGATGGAGACCTGATGTGTAGGATGTCACAGTGATGTCAGCCCCAATCAGTAAAGACAGGTCTAGGGAGCCCCTCAACTCCGCTTCACTAACAAATGCAATGGTGGGCAGGATGACAGAAAATTAGCATCTGTCTTGAACATATTTGCTCACTTGATATCTTTTCTCATGCCAACATATATTCTTCCCCCCTTATACTCACCCTGGACAATGAAAGTCATGTATGCTGAAAAGCTTGTTACCCATCATGTACAGCAGCTGTTGCAAAAAGTAGCTTTATTAGTCAGTAGAAAAAAACAGTCATCCCATTTACTGAAAAACTGTTTTACAACATTCTCTTGGTTCGGTGAACTGTGCCCAGAAAATCCTCAGTAGGCAGGAAATGTACCCATTTGCACAGTCCTAAATTATTTCTCCTGGCAAAAAAATGACTAGATTTTGCCTGTGAAAACTGCTTTTGCTCACTGAAATGTTCATGGCAAGAACAAAGCTCGTTTAGCTTATTCACCAGTCCTGGAAACCTTTTCCTTTCATTTCTAAGTCTCCAGACTCATGAGAACACTTTGCGACATGCATCTCAAATCAAAAGGTGAGGCTGATCAAGTGCCAGGTATTTAAATTATTACCGAGAAGATCTGACCTTTGGAGATGCTCTTACAGTTTATACTCAAGTGAGCACTAACTGCTGCTTGAATAAACACTGAGTGCAAGATCTGCTCTAACAGAAACTCAAAATAAACTAGAAAGATTTATTCCACTTCTAGGCTGTGTTCTAGACATATCCGCCCCCTAGAGCATCTGACTACCTCTAGCAGGCACTTCTACTTTCCAAAAAGCTCTGAATATTATTCTCAAACAAGGTGTAGAAACAGGTTCCAAACTGCTCTGAAAACATCTACAGACTTACATGTGTAACTTTGTTTTCTACCTCCTTCCCTTCTGCCCACTTCTGGAAGTGTCAATGGGACAGAGGTATGAGCCATGCTTTAAGACAAGAGTAAATGTCTGTGTATGTGATTCAGCCCCCTTTGTTGTCTACATCTACAGAGACATCTTTATCTGATCGAGTCATCTTAGGTTCCTTTCATGAGCCTTACAGAGAGATGTTAGCATTTGTGTGCGTAGATCAACTGAATTATTTTATACATTTAGTTTTGGATGGAATGAGCTACGGTTGAGACTCAATTTACTAGGAATCCCCTGCCTATTAAATCCATAGTTACTTTTTCAATTTGGGCTTCAGCACTAAGATGAATCCTGCTTACTACAGCTACTGCCATTATGCAGGCTCGTGCAGAGATCATTGCAGCAGAACTATTTTGCCTGATAACTCAGCTGATAAGACCACAGTTTCTGGTTTGTAGGATCCCTAAAGAAATGAAACTCCATAAAATCTTTTAGTTTTCCATTTTGGTAATTCACTTGTCTCAGGATCCTCCTTACAGAAACCCCCTCTGTAGCTCACAGATCACAGAATGGCTGAGTCTGGCAGGAGCCTCTGGGGACCATTTAATGCAACTTCCCTGCTCAACCCAGGGTCAAGTAGAGCAGGTTGCTCAGGGCTGCGTCCAGTCCGGTTTTGAATATCAACAAAGATGGTACTCCACAACCTCTCTGGACAGCTTATTCCAGTGTTGGGCTGCCCTGACAGTAAAGAAAGGTTTCTTGTGTTTAAATGGAATTTTCTGTATTTCAGTTTGTACCCACTGCCTCTTGTCTCTTCATTGCATAGCACTGACAGAGGGCTGTTCAGGTTGCCTAGGAGCTGAGTTGTCCTCAGGACAGATGCCTCTCTCAGTGGACTAGAAGGAAAGCCCTAGATAACTGCCATCTTACTTTAGGCTCCAGCAAAATGTTTAATATTATGGTCGATGAATGTGGGCTCTCCCACCACAGGCAGCCCCTTATGTTGTGCAGATGAGGAAAACCAGGAAACCAAACTTGACTTGTTTCTTTTTCTGAATTCTGGTAATTAATAGAAGAATCACTTTTCACGGTCATTTACTTCCATGAAGATGGACAGATGTAAAGTACGACTTCCCTGAGAGCCACTTAACATATAGCAGGTGAGACCTACAGGCACGCATGTTCTGTAGACCTTGCTGCATAGCTGCAGACATTTCACAAACCTGAGCAGAACATACATGTCTTCTTTTAAAACTGTGCTGTCACTAGTTGAATCGCTCACATTTTTAAGAGCAAACCTACATACAATTCCCTGCCAAACTTGAGAAGTGTCAAGTTTGTGTTTCCTATTTCTGAAGGGAAACCAGTATCCCAATAAGGCTCATTCAGAGAGAAGGTAACTCTTGCATAACTTGGAAGAGAAGGAAATAAAAGTTGAAAAGAACAGATGGACAGCAGTTTTAGAATGTAACTTCCCAGGTCCATGCCGTTCTAAAGATATCAATTTTTGGTTCAGTTTTTTAACTGATTCCATGATAACTACTGTTTGACATTACTGATGGGCTAACACAGGGCCTCTTAGTGGGCCTTGATTTTCCAACTGATTTGCATTTCCAGAACATCCATAACGATTCACTAAGGCAGAGTGCATTGGTCAGCAAACTCACTGGGCACAAGTTACTTTCTAAAGACTTTCACATGTGGCATTCAACTACACTTTCATGATGCTTCCAGTACTATGAGACAAAATAAACAAATAATGGCTTAACCCAAAGCTGAGCTACTAAACTACAAATGAAATAAACACTGATATGCTCCAAATAGAATATGAATTTGCATGTTCTATATCCATCAATTAATGTATTAAATGGAGCTGTGTGTTAGCACAACTACCGAAAATCAAGCCAATCTTCACCCTTGTCAGAGGGCCCTGCTGAAATTCTTGTTAATGTGATAAAAAAAAAATAAAAAAATAAACAACCCCCCCAAAACAAAACAAAGGAAAACCCTCATCCAGATCAGGGTTTAAAGAGGGACATGAAATGCACACAAAGGAAAGTAAACTTCCATTTTTTTTCATTATTCTCAAAGTTTTCATAGCATCATGCAAAATTTGCTGCTTGAGTGATACTTTTCCTCTGTTTTCTCTCACAGACATCAGAATGGCTCGATATTTTAATTCTTTTCACATTACAGTGGGCACCATGCAAGCAATGACAGCAAAAAGATCTCAGTTTATGGAAGCTGAGAGTCAGCATTTAAATCCTCTCCAAAAGTTGAGTTCATCTCTTCCAGAGAAAGCATGCTATCAAGTTACACCAACAATGAAAAAAGATGAGTGATTTTCTATCATTTTCTACTCTGAGTTGTTTACCTATCTGATATTATAATAAAACATGCAACACATGCTAGGAGATTTTTACAATATCCTTACACATAAACTCATTTTTGATCAGTGCATAATCATATTATAACCAATGCAACTTTGTAGAAGAAAGTGCTGTTTCTCTTGGGTAAATGGGACAGGTTCTTACAGAGACCTTCAGTGATGTTATTAATTATTGCTATTAATAGCAATGGATACTGATATTCTAGTTATGAGCAATCATACTTATCTGCTTACACTACAGGAAAGCGGAGTTTGTCACACGGCTGATACATAGGAAACTGTAGCTTCACATCAGTAAAAGGTATTTTCAGTCATTTCACGGTGTTTTATTTCTCTTGACCCACAACAAACCAAGCTGCTATGTTACCCCTCATGAAATGCTCCTTCAGAGAAGAGGTTCCCAGGGAAGAGGAAAGGATATAGCTGAAGGATTACAAAAGGAAAATGCTGAAAATGTAATTACTCTCAAAAGCAAAGAAAATAGTCTTCCCCCACTTTTCACTTTCCTGATATCTGTGTGATCCTGAATGCTGGTTTACTAATCATTGTCCAAAGCAAAATATAAGCAAGACCTTTTGGCTTTTTAATGCATTTGGATACTTCTAATTGTCCCATAAGCATTCCTGCTGGTTCGACTCATTTGTTACTTGTAGCATCTCAGCTGCTCACATATTAAATAACATTAACGCTACCAACAAGGCAGATGAAATTTTAACTAATAAGACTGCGTAATCTGAAATTTAAGAAAACTGTCAGAACTCAGCTGCTCTAATGTCACAGCTCTCCTCCAGTTTCTGTTTCTTTGTTACTGTCTTTTAAAGCCTACACACAAAAAAGTACAGTTCTGCCAATTATGTTGTTTCTCTTTAGTGAGTAAGTGGTAATAAAGCAGTGAAATGCCTTGATATATAGATCCTACAAAGCGTGTTCCTTCTGCCGCTCGTTGTTCACACTTTTCATAGCATCTTGCCTTGTTTAACTGGAATCCAAAACAAATAAAGAGCAAAGAGACTCATGCAAAGAGTAAAGCTCTATCTGACCGTCTGCTCCAAGAAGAAAATGAACAATTTTTGAGAAACAATGAAGTAAAAGCTTTTTTTCATGCAATTACTTACAAGCACTGCCAGACTCAGGGTGTACAGAGCACAGTGGTATAAAGCACTAGAGTTCATGTTCCAAAGCAAGACTCAGACTTCACTTCTTTAGCTTTTCTTAGCATCTTTCACCCGCTTTTTGACTTCCCTTTCTCCTATCAGTTGCTGATTTGAAGCATTTATCTTTTTGCACAGAAGTGACGTAACAGTACAGTGAAGTGGGCAATAAATATTAACAACTCTCTAAGCTGCATTTAACCTGCTTTCTACCTTTTTGACTTTGCTGCATGTTCAAAGACTGGAATGGATGAATAGAATGAGCGTTCCCAAGATTAGGGGAATCCTGTACATCCTGGCAAGACCCCTGTTTCTTTCTTTGTAACACAAGTTCATTTTAGGAGGGATATACAGCTCTAAATGTTGCTAATCCTGCTAAAACAACACGGTTGACATAAGAGAAAACCTCTCCTAACAGTTATTGTTAATGTCAATTTATTCTGATAAAACACACTTCATAGTGTGGCTTCAGTCTGTCTGTGTGTGGGTGTGTTTGTATGGAGGATAGTGGCAATGGTACTATGTTTTAAAATACAAGATCAAAAGCTAGTCACAGGCATGAGAACACAAATTCTGCTGGGTACCTGTTGGACCTTGATTTGAAGGCAAAATTCACAAGAGATTCTTCTTACTTTGCTTCAGACTTCTGTAAGTTCAGTGTCTAAATCTGAACTAGTCATCTTCTTTATTCAAAGTACGGAAATATGTACACTCGGTTCATTCATCTCATCCTAACATAAGCTTGAAGATGGGCCAGATGAATCCCACTCCAGAAATATTGAGTTTCACTTAGAGCTAAATGTCTAATGTCCAGACATCATAAGGTCAGCTGTACTCCAACCATGTTGTTTATATATGAAAGTTTGCCTATCAATTTATACTATCTTGAAGGACTTCCACATTCCATATCAACATCAAGCAAAGGTTAACATTGCAAAATTAGAGGCACAAGATATGAAAAACCTTTAAAATGTTGTTCTCCACTCTTCTATTCTCATATCATTCCGTTTCTCAAGATAAGTTCTTAACCCCAGCTCCTATCTTCCCACCGTGGTCCATCCTACAAGCCTGCCTTGCCTCTGATACTGTTTTTTTGCCCATCTTCCCCACTCAATTTTCTGCAGTTAAATCAAATGACCCCTTACTGCTTATCTACACAGGTTGGGTAGGGGTACGCTTAGACCTTGGAAAGGAACCTTCCAGCTCCTAGATTTGCTACAGCCACAAGGAACTAAAGTTGTATTTATGCAGGGCTCGACTACACTCGGAAACATCTGTGGGGATGAAGCCTTCAGGGCTTGGTTGTAGGTTGGAGCTGCAAGGGAACAGAGTATGTACTATGCAGGGTGTCTTTGGAGAGATGAAGTTGGCAAGCTTTCCTTTCAGTGTGTGCATAAGGATTTATTTCTTTTTTCCCCATAGCCTTAAAATAAAAATAGAGCTGTGTTCCTGCCAGTTTTTGTCATCTAGTTCCAGAGCTCTATAGCTTGTAAGTGAACACTTATAAGAGTATTTATCATGGGCAAATTCTCATATTTTTCCTAACCTCATTTCAGAAGATACAGAATCTCTGAAAGATTTCCCTGCAGAGGTATATCATGGAAAAATTTCAGCCCATAGTGTTAAATTTACTTTTTCACCTGGTAAATTTATGAAAAAAAGCTGGTAAGAGAACTTAAACCTACAGAGTCTTAACTCACCATGCCACATGCCTTCAAGTTAATGTCTGGCAGCAGTACGCAACTCTTGCCAGTGTTCTGCTGATGACCTCATATTACCATTCGAGGAGGTAGACAACCTGAATATTTACATTACTCAAAGTGCTTTCAGTAGTAAGACTACAACAGGGCGTTTTAGCTGTCTTACAAGTATTTAATATTGTTGTATTCCTTGGAAATCTCATAAAGCCATAGTGACTGGTACTGTCATCACAAGCTCATGCCAGCAGAGGCTGTGTTACAGCACTCGGACACATTCCCTCTCCTTTCCTTCCCAAAGAGATTCCAGATTAAAGAAAAATCTGAGCATCTATCAGGTTTCCTGCAACATATCAGTGTTTTTGAGGTTAATATTTTTAAGCTACCCCACAAATGGTCGATAAATCGTACATCCTACAACCATTTCTGCTGGTGTTTGAAAAAGAATCATAAACAGTACTACTAAAAGTGAGTAACACCTCACAATTCATGAGGATGCACCTTTTTCGTCCATGTATTAGAAAAACATGTTGCCCATGAGTAAGTTTTGCAATTCTAACATATTAGAATTTTCCATTTCAGCCACCACATCTGAACCATTATATATGTTTATTCAGTGCTCTTGAAGTCCTGCCTATAAAAGCCGCAGAAGGCATTGCTTATAACTTTTCAATGTACCAGAGGATGTAGAGAGCCCTATGTAAGACATTTGAAAAGGTTTTCCTTTTTTCGGGGAGAGTGAGCACTGGTATAGAGTGGTCTGAAATGCTGAAATCCACCACACAGGAACTCTGATGACCATGGGTCATTTTGGAAAGCCTGGCTTTTCTGCATTTTCAGCCTTATTCTGGCAATCTGCAGCACAGACATTCCATTAAAATGAGTTCCTTCCTACTGTCGCAGTTCTGTGCAAATTTCCAGCTGTTTGTGGTTAAGGAAAAGGACATGTCTAAAAGAAAGTAATGGGCTTATGGGTCTTTTTTTTCCCCCTTAAAAATGTCTATTTTTTCCTTTCAACAAAAAATTTTCCTCAGTAACTTACAGAACTTTGAGCTTCTTGGTTTCACCATAAAAGCACATCTGAAGGACCAGTATTCCACAGGCACAGACAAAGTTATCACTTCCTACCAGTTCTACCCAAGTTTCTCAGTCTCGAATATCACCACCCCTGCAAGTCTGCTCCCACACTTCTGAGCAGAAGCAAACATTTGATAGATCGGTAATTACCGCATCTTCTCCCCACTCAACGCCTCGATGATCAACGCCCTCCCTATTGCACACGGCCCCTCTGCCAAGTTGTTTCTAGTGGTGGCAGATTGCCTTTAGGATGGCAGAGTTGCAGCGGAGAGACTGAATATGCCGCAGAGGAAATGTGGTTCTCCCCATGGGCTCCCCAAAAGTGAGAGTCTGACATTTTCACACCTCTCAAGGATTCTCTCGCCGCTCTTTGCAGAACGGTTTTAGCTTGTGCTACCAACTCCCTTAGTTTGAAAGATACAGGCTGATTTCACAACAGCTTGTTGCCTCGTCCCATCCCCAGCACCCCTGTTTCTGTACTCTTCTCCCTACACATAGCACAACATTCCCAAATGTTTAACCCCAGGCAGTAGGTAGGACCATCCAGCTACTCGCGCAGTTCTCCCCTTCCACCCAGAAGGGCAGGGAGAAGAGGATGAAAAGGAGGGGAAACAAAAAGGGCAAAAACTTGTGGGTTGAGATAAAGACAGTTTAATAGAATAATAACAGAAAAGAACAATAATAATAACAACAACACAAGTCACTCTCACCACCCAGTGGTGGTACCTTCGCAAGCAGTGATAGTGGATTCCCCTCTCACAGCCAACCCCCATTTATATACTGAGTGTATTCCATCTTGGTACAGAATATTCCATTGGCCATTCCGTTGTTCTGTCTATGCTCCTTCTCAGTGTCTATGGGAAGCTGAAAAGAGTCCTTGAAAAGTATAAACATTGCCTAGCAACAACTAAAACAATATACATACAATACAATATACATACAATAGACATTCTTTTCACAGCAATCACTAGAAAGAAAATTAACTCTTTCCCAGCAGAAACCAGGACACCAAACTTATCTAAAACTTTATATTTTTTTCTGCCACTTTTTCTCTCTCTGCAAGATCTGCTCCATTGCTGTAGCTACAAGGACATTTACACAGAGATTAATCTTATAAAGTTGAAATATGGATATTTATTCCATTTTATTATTTTTTTTTAATGTCTATGGAAATCTGCATTGTTTGGACCCAATTCATCCAATTTGGTTGCTGAGGGTTATAATACAGTCAACAGGTACAAAAAAAAGAATAAAAATAATCTATAATATAGTCATCAGGCACAAAAAGAATAAAAATAATCTAGCAAAGCTGGATGACCTCACTGAACAGAGCAGTTGGATTTCCTTAGGCAACAAAAGTGTAATTATTTTAGACTGTCCTTGTCCTCTCTTCATAACCTTGAGAACTCAGTGCTCATATACACCAGATTTGCCTTAAGCAAGACTCAGGTTCATATCTCTGCGTACCTTAACCACCACGCTACTGCAGTTACGTGTAAACACTTGAGAGTAAATTGTCTCTTCCACCAATAAGCAAGGCTGGACACTGTCTGACTCCTAGAGCACAAGGTGCTGGTTGGTGGTGGTAAGGCTAAATTTTATCCATGGCATGAAACATTAACCAACACAATATAGCCCAAAATTTATGAAGAACGTTTTCATGGCAATTAATAATATGTGTCTTATGACAATGTAAAGTTGGAAGAAACCTGACCACAGTCTGACCATTTACCTAAAAAAGGCAGTAACAACGTATTTTATTGACATTGAGAAAACTGAGAGCTTCTGAGTTAAAAGTAAACAATTTGAGTTAAATATTCAAAGTTTCTGAGATGACATTGTTACAGCTTTCTATTTCCCAAGGACCACGCTCAGAAAAATGTATCAAAATTCAGCATTGAGAAAATGGCTACAGTTAGCATTTTGTCCTGAACTTGTTAATCCCATCAGCAGGGTCAAAACCAAATGAAAATGGAGTCAGGACTGCTTCTGTGGTCTACCAAGGTCAGACCCACAGGCACCCACTGTCACCCTAAAGTTTGTAATACTGAAGGCAAATCTACAGTGGAATAAAGGGAAATTTCAGTCTCTACGGTTGTCTCTCCAGAGGCTCTTATTGCCATGACAATTCTTTAAAGCTATTGAAATTTAGAGGAAAAGTGTGGGAGGGGAGGGGGGGAGGAAAGCTGGGTCTAAGTCATTTAACCACAGCTCCAAGAATAGGCAATTTTGTTGTGCAGACGTGACAGATAAACGCTTAGTTTCTGAGGAAAAAGGGAATGTTTGAAACAGGGCAACTTTAGACAATCCAGAGCTTCAAGAAGTTTTATAAATGGGGCTTTGAATTATCATTTAAATGCTGAAGATCAAAAACGTGCAGAGTAGAATTATGCAGTGGAATTAATTATTCTTGGCAACACAGTGTAAAAGGGTGATCATTTTGCTCGCACCATGTATGAAACCAGCAGATGGATTTTAATTAAAGCTGTTTATACATAGTGCAAAATGTAGAGCATTAACTCTTGATCATGTTAAATTATGTTAAATCTGTTTAAGCACTTGTATACTAGGAGTTTGCACCAGTGTGCTTGACCAATTTTGTTTCCACTGGGATAATTTTTCTAGCTTGGCAGTAAGGCTATGGCATTTGACCGCAGTGCTAGCTTCAGCACTTCTTTCCTTTCCCCTTTCAACTTTCTTTGGGCTGCTTACTCCCTGCCAGAGCTATTTGTGGGCTTAGTGGGGAACTGGGGCAGGGAGCTGATCCAGGCTAGAAATAAACATTTTTTTTCCCCCAGGAGAATCAGTTGCCCTGTCCACCTCACCGTGTCTCATAAACACTGGCAGTGTAACGGAGAAGGCAGTCCCTGGTAGAGGAGCCAGGGCCGGTTTTAGGAAAGGGCAGTCGCTGCTGAAACAAACTTGAAAACACGTCCTGCGGCTACCTGGGGAACGTCAGGTGATGTTTTCCGACACGCGCCCTGTTATTTGAGTGCTGTATTTAAAACTTTTTCTAGGGGGGTGGGAAAAAAAGTTTTTGCATGCAGAAACAGGAAAATGTAAACTCATGCACATGATCTGTACGAATGATTAAAATAGGCTGCTTAGCTTTTTTTGATGGCAGCCCATTACTGAAAAACTATAGATTGAAGGGGGTGTATCATGCACACTTATTCCCTTCATCTTTGGTGTGCTTGAAGGTTTGATCAGTGATATTTTACTTGATTTCCACATTTTTCCAGGTAAAAAATCTTTCCCTTCAATCTACTTGTTATGAAAAGTTGAGGCTGCAATTCAATGGTAGGGCTGTTAGAATTCATGGAGTAAGGTAACAATAAAGTTTTTATTCTGCCAGGTATTCTACAAAAGTCCTCATTGATATAAGCACATTTCATAAAAATATGTCAGGTACTTCTACAATCACCCAAAGCCAGACAAAGTTTTCTATATTTTTTGGTAGGGCCAATAGAAATTTTAGAGGTTTTCTATTTCAGAGGAATAGTAAAATGGAAAGAAAAAAAAAAAAAGGAAAAAAAAAAGGAAAAATACCCCAATTAAACCAAACCAAAAAAAAAAAAAGCAAAGAACAAGTTGAACGTAAAAAGAAAATGCTTTTACTTTAAATTAACCCCTCCCTGTACATAAACATAAAACAAAACTTCAGGGTTTCTAGTAATTATAAGTAAGAAAAATTAACATGTTGTTCAGCTTTAATACTTTTATTTTGGATTTTGAGGTGGGAACACCATTCTCCTCTGAAATAGTTTTGCATCATCATTTGATTGACTTGTCCATTGATTGACCATTGTCTAATGTTCACTATTGGCTGTTCATCATACCACAAAAGTTACCAAAAGTTTAATTAAATATAATCAAATTAATTTTTAATCAAAATGGTCAATAAAATATTCTCTGAAGAATCTCCATGTGTCTTATGAGTTCTAGAGAAGATCATTTTCTACTTTCTAGTATAGTCTATGAGATAACGTCTGTCTTGAATTATTTACTGGTTTCTCTTGATTTCTGTTATTTGGGCTTGACATCAATAGATGAATGCAATAAACACTCATTTCTAAAGCTAGTTGTCATCTGGAATCAATAAAAAAGGTTCTCAAATTTTTCAGTTGAGGAAATGTCTTTTCTCTTTTAAGTGAAAGGTTGTTTCCGCCAAACAGATTGTTCATTTCTAACAAAAAATCTATGGATTACTTTTCCAGCAATACAGAAACATGATTACTGTGTGATCCAAAATGGCTCTCTCCTTTGGTTCTCATTTAATCAGTTGCTTATTAAGACCTTGCAAGATTTAAAACTGGTCCGTACATGATTCATCATCCATCATTATCTGCTGGTCATGCTCCACCGGTGCTTTACATCAGAGAAGGAAAGTAATCCACTTTGTACATTAATAATTTCAGGATACAGTATAACAGAAACAACTGCAAAAAGCAATACCGGGCTGGAAAAAATCAAGCACACAAACACAATCTATGAGGCTGTTGTTTACAGAGCAGGCCTCCAGGAAAGCATCTGAGGATCAAGGTGGCTAACAAGGTAGGTAACTGATGTCAGTGATGTCATAGTAATGGAGAAAGGCAAAATTATTGGGTGTATAAATGACAGTACTACTTATTTCCTATATGAAGTAATACTTGATGGTAAGCAGTCAAATTGCCAGAGCAATTTGACCAGTCTAGGATGAGGACTACTTTTGAAATGTTTTTCAAGAAAGCTTTGGATTTGCTGGAAATCATCTAGAGGCAAGCAGAGGGTTTGAGGAAAGGCCAGGAAACTGCAGCATAAGGGGAAAGGTCAGAAGGAAAGCAATAGGTTTGCCAGAAAAGAAGATGAAGGGGATACATGACACATCTTGTATTATAAAAAGACCTTTGGAAAGAAGACAGGAATAATTTTGCCCACGTCAGATGGGACAAAAAGACGTTGGCTAAAGCTGCTAGAGGAAAATTGTGGATGGGATGTCAGGAAAAATCTTTCTGGCATTAAAATTTGTACTGCCTTTGATAAATCAAATCAAGAAAATGTGGAGTCTCCATCTTTGGAGGGTTTTTGAAAAAGATCAGACAAACATCCATGGGAGTGATGACTGAGACTGCCTTGGGGATAGACTGGTTGATGTCTGAAGTCTCTTCAAGTCCTGTTCCCCTGAACTTTGATGGATTTCCAGCAGTCACAGGAGATTGATCCTTGAAATGCACTGCCAACAGAGTTGTCTTCATGGGTGGGCAAAGCAAATGGCCTTTGAAACGAATGAGAATGTAAGGAGAGAAAACAGACAGTTTATAAAAGCGTAATATTTTCTTTTCCATACCAGTAATTAATTTTCTGGTCAAACTAGCAGGAACAATGGATTTAATGCCTCTAGTTTTGGTTTTGGATTTTTTTTTTTTTTTAAGTTCAGAAGCTAATGAGAGAAAAGAGCAAATTATCTTCCCATTTTTTTTTTCTAAAAAACAGATTAAAAGCTGCCACTACCTCCCATGCCTTTGAGATGAAATTCAGTATGAACTTCATTGTGCAAACGTTACAACCCTTGTAAAATCACAAAATGTCTTCACTAAGGAGAGGAATAAGAATATGTTATAAACATGATGCTACTCTTACAAATCAATGGAACAGTTAATGGCAAAAAAAAAAGTGCTAGGCAGAGAGAGGAAAAATGTCAGTCATGCTCTTAGTAAGGAGCAAACCTATGTGGACTTGGTACACAATAATCCGAAGAGCAGCAATTCTGTCCTTAGCTGTTCCCTCTCCCAGAGTTGTTCTTGTCTTCTACGGATTCACCTAATGCCTCTGGTGTAGTGAGTGTGCGTAAGAGGACCTTGGTTGGAAAGGTTTGATGGGACAATATTGATAATGGATACAGAGGACAGTGCTGGGCGAATTCTGCTTTTTGGCCGTGGTAACTTCACTTTCCTGCATTCTGAGAGATCTTTTGGAAGCTCAAGCCAATATACTGACTGAGCTTGCTCCTAAACACAGTGGACTCCAGCAGCTGTCACAAAAATCTGTGCCTCTGTTCTCCCTTTTGCTGGTGAGAATAACAGTGAACATGAAAAGTGTAGAGGACATACAATGTCACATTATGATGAAGAAATTTCTATGTTAATGAGTATTATTAATAGAAAATGTGGAAAATAATAAGATAATTTTCCATAGATTTAAGACAAGTTTAGGAAAGATGTAATTACATTAAACCTTTTGGATTAACATTAATACTAAATAATGGTAGAAGAGTGTGCAACAAAAGATGTCCTAAGTATTGAATGCTACAGCCTATTAAAAAATAGGACAATTATTAGTACAGTCACATATGATACAAATAATCACGTATAGCAGTAGGACATTAATAATCAACGAAAAAGCCCCACAGAAACAGTTATTAGTTGTGTTTATATTTTCAGTGAGTAGGCTAGCAGTGAGATATTATTTTCCTAACTGTACTCTAATAAACTGCTGCTGTCCTGACCAGGCACTAAACCAAAATCACCGATGAAGGAACATTTGCATTTAATTAAGCAGGTGAATAGTTATTTCATTACCAGACTCAAGCATTATTAAATATTGTTATTACGCTTGTCCAGGAAGAAGTTTTGGGAATTAAAGCTACATTGAAAAGTATAACTTAAAGTATAACCCATTCTTTTACAAAATTATGTTTATTTCTTTCGAGCAATTGCACAGCCTATTTTTAACTTGGGAAGGACACTAACTGTTCTTTTGATTGTATCATTGGCAAAAGGTTAAGATAATAAGTCAGTCCCTGATATCCTCATCATGGGAGAAGTTGAGAAAGAGTAGACCAGTGACACACACCTGGGAGGCTCTTTTTTTTGTCTTTTTTATTTCCCCCCCCGACAACTGGCTGAGTACCATGTATACAAAATACCATGAACCTGAGTACCATGCATACAAAAAAAGGGATTCAGTTAACCATGGCTGCTGGGAAAGGCAAGGCTCTGTGGCTCTGCTTTACTCTCTGTGCTGCCCATTAACAAATCTGATTCTTTTTATTGTGAGCACACAGAGTACTGCTGTCTCGTGATCTGCATTGAACAGCAGTGGTATTGGACTCTTGCCTATTAGGGATGGCAGAATTCTTTTGGCAGTGACTTTTTTTTTTTTTTTCCTTCCTAATGGAAAATTTCCTCCTGACAAATTGAAAAGGTCTTCACGGACTCTAATATGATTTCAGACATCTGGGACAAGATTCAGTTACCTGAACATACGGAACTATTGATATCCATGGCATTCTGGTTCATCCTACTCAGAAATAATACAGGTGTTCCCCAGATCCATTAATGTGGGTGTCTTCAGTACCCTGGGGTTTCTCAAATGTCAATAGACATCATGTTAGGAGAAGTAAATTAAGCACCTAGACCAGAAATTTCTTCCCCTGTGTACATATATGTAGATGCTGAAAATAAAGTTTCCAAATCTCAGTCTGGATCCTGTCCTTAAGTGTATTGGGTCTGTCTGAGATGGAGTTAATGGAGCCCTCATAGTGCTGTGCTTTGTATTGGTAGCTAGAAAGGTGTTTGTAACACACCGGTGTTTTGGCTCCTGCTGAGCAGTGCTCGCACAGCATCATGGCTGTCTCTCCAAAATTCCTTCCCCTCACCAGCAGGCTGGGGGTTGGAATGAACCTGGGAGGGGACAAAGCCAGGACAGCTGACCCAATCCGACCAAAGGGATATTCTGAACCATATGATGTCTGCTCAGCAATAAAAGCTAAGAGAAGGGGTGGGGCATTAGTTATTACGATGTTTGTCTTCCAGAGCAACAGCTACACGTACTGAAGCCCTGCTTCCTGCGAAGTGGCTGCACATTGCCTGCTGATGGGAAGTAGAGAATAAATCTTTTATTTTCCTCTGCTTCTGCATGTGGCCTTTGCTTTCACTTTATTAAATTGCCTTTATCTCGACCCATGAGTTTTTTTCCATCTTATTTCTCCCCTCCCTGTCCTGCTGAGGAGGGGAGTGACAGAGCAGCTTGGTGGGCACCTAGTGTCCAGCCAAGGTCAGCCCGCTACAGTCCTTTTAGTGACCAAAGTGGGGCATGAAGAATTCAAGATAAGGATAGTAATTGGGAGAGGTAACATACAAAACATGGACTGAATGCAGCTAGAGAGTGAAAAGTGGAATGATCATGGGGAATTTCTGTTGTATTTGTGGTGAAGGTTGAGGGGTAGATCCTGTGTAAATTGTCCACTTTTGTTCAGTGTTGTGATGATGTTATTTTGATTTTGGTGTGAGGAATTCTTTTTCATTGATGTGAGCGAAGTTTGTGAAGATTGTGTGATGAATGTGGATTTTAATGATAATTCTTAAATATGTGATTCACAGAGGTGAGGAGTGGAATGTATTGGGTTTGCGTGGCAAGGTTTTGGTAGCGGCAGGGCTACAGGGCTGGCTTCTGTGAGAAGCTGCTAGAAACTTCCCCCATGTCCAATAAAGCCAATGCCAGCCAGCTTCAAGACAGACCCACTGGTGGGCAAGGCTGAGCCCATCAGCTATGGTGGTAGCACCTCTGTGATAATGTATTTAAGAAGGGAGAATAAAACTGCACAACACCAGCAGCAGTCAGAAGGTAGGAGTGAGAATATGTGAGACCAACAACTCTGCAGACCCCAAGGTCAGTGAAGAAGGAGGGGGACAAGGTGCTCCAGGTGCTGGAGCAGAGATTTCCCTGCAGCCCATGGTGAAGACCATAGTGAGGAAGGCTGTCGCCCTGCAGCCCATGGAGGTTAACGGTGGAGCAGATATCCACCTGCAGCCTGTGGAGGACCCCACGCCGAAGCAGTTGGAGACCCATAGGAGGCTATGACCCTGTGGGAAGCCAGTGCTGGAGCAGGCTCCTGGCATGACCTGTGGACCTGTGGAGAGAGGAGCCCATGCTGGAGCAGGTTTGCTGGCAGGACTTGTGACCCTGTGGGTGACCCACGCTGGAGCAGTCTGTTCCTGAAGGACTGCACCTTGTGGAAAGGACCCATGTCGGAGCAGTTCATGAAGAACTGCAGACTGTGGGAAGGATGCACATTGGAGAAGTTTGTGGAGGACTGTGTGCTGTGGGAGGGACTCCGTGCTGGAGCAGAAGAAGAGTTTGAGGAGTCCTCCTCCTGAGGAGGAAGGAGCGGCAAAGACATCGTGTGATAAACTGACGACAACCCCCATTCCCCATCGCCCTGTGTCGCTCGGGGGGAGGAGGTAGAGAAATTCAGGAGGGAAGTTGAGTTGAGCAAGAAGGAAGGGGTGGGGGGAAGGTGTTTTAAGATTTCGTTTCATTTCTTGTTATCCTACTCTGATTTGATTGGTAATAAATTAAATTAATTTCCCCAGGTTGCGTCTGTTTTGCCCAGGACGGTAATTGCTGAGTGATCTCTCCCTGTCCTTATCTTGACCCCACAAGCCTTTCGTTATATTTTCTCTCCCCTGTCCAGCTGAGGAGGGGGAGTGGTAGAGTGGCTTTGGTGGAACCTGGCATCCAGTCAGGGACAACCCACCACGCTAACTTAAAATTGTACTTATGATATGCTGCTTCTAGAATAAATGGAAAGCGATTCAGCTCCAGAAGAGAGGTCAAACCTTGGGTGAGTTCAATGACCTATTCTGCTTGCTCTGAGATCTTAATTTCTAGAGACTTAAAATTATTAGCCATACTGCTATAGTGCCTAGCAGAATGTGAGCTCAAACTGGAAGAAGAGCTAACCCTGAGTACAGTCAAATAGTTGTCAGTTATACCCAAGTGGTGTTCATGGTGTTGACTATGCAGTGCTAGCAGCAGCACAAGTTGAGTTAAGTCCAGTGTTCACTCTTGGTGGCCCATGGACCACAGATAAGCCTGTGTCTGTGGTTATTCTGCAGATGGTTTAACACTGTAAAATGCTGGGCCAAAAAGTAGGGGTTCTGGTTGCATTGGTTATGGTAGTAACGAGAAAACTAAGAAACATATTATTATTTTGATTACACAGTAGTAACTGAGTAATTACACAACGTGGTAATTCAGGAATGACTAAAGAGAAAAGGGAACCATAATTAACTACTCTATCTTGCAACACAGACCCTTATTTGAGGAAATGACATAATAACATAGAAGTTATCTCTCCTTACAAACCTAAGTACTATAGAAATAGTTCTCAGCTCAGACAATTTGTTCACCTCAGAGAAGTACTGGGATAATAACTTTTCAAGGAAAACAACAAGCAATGTATACACATGAAAGTATATATGAGTGTGTAAATGGGCTAAACTATGACCGTTATGATATATTTTCAAGTTTTTGAGGAGAAACAGTCTGGCTGACTGTTTTCCAACTGGCCATCAGATTGAATGTCTTTTCATGTACAGTTTTGAACTGCTCTTCTAGAAAGCTCAGACTTTTATTTTAATTTTAAAGACTACTACCACCTTCAGGGCTCAGTAGAAAGACCAAAGATGAGATTAACCCAATAAACAAAACCTCTGTTTTAGCCATTCCAGCCTCTTCAGAGAGTTCAGGATATCGATGATCTAATTGTTATACTGAGTCTCACGCCTGACTTGCTCCATCATTTAACGAGGACTTTACACAGACTCAAGGGTTTTCTCTGTGAGAAATTATTTTTTTTCTACAAATTCTCTGTTTTCCCACTCTTTAGCACTATCTTTAAAAATCAGAAGTAATCAACATTTTTCTTTTTGCTTACTCCACAAAACTTCTGGTACCTTCCAGAAGAATGCATCTTCCTGGACTAAAGCCCTGAGTAAGGAAAAAACACCCATACTTGCAGAAGAAAAGAAAGGAAGAGACGTCTTTTAAAATAGTGATACCTGTGAAACTAGCTCAAGAAATTTGCCCATGGACAAATTTTGAGCCTTGTGTCTTTTCCAGTTCCAAACTGAACTGTCACATCTATGTGAATCTCCTCAAAAAGAAGTTGTCCCACACCTGATGAATCTTTTTGAAGTATCTCTTAGTGCTTTGCTGTATCAGCCTTACAGATCCTCATTTTTTAACATCTCACACATGTATCTCCTTTCTTAAGATGGTGCCAAACTGTGACCATTGGACAATACTGGATTGTAACCACTGACAAACCGAGAAGGGACCGCTCACTGTGACATTTCTTTCCACTGTCATTTAGACTCTCAAGACATATCTGCACCTCTTTTCCTTACAAGGGAGTATCAGCTTAATGGAGTGCAAATAGATTTTGAAAGCTTACTGAAATCACCCCGAGATATATTCTCCATCTACCCCATTATGTTTGCTTTATTTTGACTGCTTTCAATGATGGATAAATAGGAGAAAAAACAAAAAGTACCGGTTGTTTTATTACACAGTCCCTCATAGACACAGATCATAACCAAAAAAAAGAAAAAACCCAAACCAAAAAACCCCAAACACTCAAAGAAACAAACAAAAAACAGCAGGTTTCTCTTGGATTATCCACAACTACAAATACCAGTTATGCAAGACTCACTCTAGCTACAATAACAGAGGCAACTAAGTATTTTAAAGTACTTTAACCCTAATCTAACACTATGTCAATGAGGATTTAATTCTATGACAGCTGGCTGTTTAAAGACAAAGATCTGCACTGATAGTGATTCACATCCTCCCTTGGCAACCAACTCCATAGCCTAGTTATTCTTGTAGTTATGAAATTTTTCCTAATATTTGATCTAATTCCTCCCTGCTGTCTTGTAAACCCATTTCTTCTGCCCATAATGATGAGAAGGAATAACTGATGCTTGTCTCTTATGTAACATCTTTTCTAGCCATCCCCAGTTAATCACCAATCTCCCTTTCTCTCTGGAATCACACGCCCACTTCTTTAAGGTTTCTCCCTGAGACCTTGCTTGCCCAGCTTCTTCATTCTAGCAGCTCCCTTTGGTCCCTCTGTCATATTTAATAACAAACTTGCAGTGTCTATAAGCATAGTGTGACAAAAAGAAAAAATAAGAGAACTTTAAAAATTCTTTTGAATGCCATGTAGGAGTCAATGCCATGTCAAAGGCTTCTCTTCCATTAAGACCTAAATGTCACCAAAAAGGCCATGACACTTCATCCAAAGATGGTAAGTAAGAAGCAGCTTCGAGAATTTTACACATTATTTCAGAATGCAAACTGCACCTATAGCTCTGCCCAACAGACACAGAGCAGTTCATGCAGGGATTCAAGGTGTACTGAACATCAGTGCCTTCATTCACGCAAAGTCACTGTACTTGAATCTGCAGTAGATGAGGCATCTTAAAAACTGACAGAGAAACATATGGTAGAAAAAGAAGGAAGAGAGATACAGCCTCAGTTTTTTTACTTCTACTGTCACGTTCTCCACAGCAGCTATGTCAGCAAGGATTTTTAGTAAGGATATTGTATAACTCTTCCAGGCAAGGTGTGGATGAAGAGACCCTGCCTAGGGCAAATCGATCAGCTTCTATCCTCCACCTACAAGAGTTTCTCTCATTTCATTTCCTAACACATCTGGAGTTTGCAGCCAACAGATCTGCAGATCAGCTGGCCATCCCTGTAATATCATGGCCATCAGCTGACTGGAGCCTGCTGCTTTTCTGCAGCTTCCTGGTCTCTCCTGCCCACTGAAATGATCAGCTTTTGTAGAAGTGTGGAATTTCCAGATAAACGAGTTGTCTAGAAAGATTTGACATTTTTGTTGTAAAGAAAGTGACTTTACCATTATTTTGTCCTATCTGACCTAAGGCCTAAAGGAAGTTGAATTTCTGGCATCATCTTGATTTTCTGTTTTTTCAAGCTTTGTTCCTCATGAAGATAAAATGGGAGGGCAGAGAATGACTGAACCATAGTACTGGGAACAGACAGTATGACCAGTTGACCTCTGAAATAGCAAAAGTCATCAAGCCTCCTGTTTGTTCTCTGATGAGAAAGGGGGAAGTGTAGTAATTTCCCTCTCTCATTCCCCTCTCGCTATGTCAGGATACCCACATGCTAGCAAAACACCACTTTCATACCAGGGAGGGGGCTGAGACCGTACCGGAAGAAATAAACTGCAAACAAAGAAGAGTTGTAAATTTATCAAAGAAGTTCTGTCAGAAGCAGGAAACCATTTATAAATCTAGTCCACTTCTGGGAAGTTGGTGATGTAGGATATAAGGATGGCAAAACTTGTGGCAGCAGCGCTTCTCCTCTGGCATGTTCTTGGAGGATGAGCAAGGAGTCTCAAAATTTTCCTTATTTATCTGTGTCTAGCAATGAGATGCAGTAATCAGCATGAACATACAGTAATTTAAGATTCAGTGTTCATTGTGTAATAACAATAAACAGCATTTTGAATGGCTGGCGGTTACAGTGAGACGTATTACTTTGCCCCAATGAGTGCAAAGAAACACACATTTCCCCCTTATGTGAACAGTAAGGAAATAGCAGAAATCTGCCTTCCAGACTGATTCACCATTTCGGGTAATGACACTGTGTGTACCTCATTTCCTGGGAAGTTCCAAGTAGTGAAATCATTCTTGACACCTTGTCCCTACACAAGAACTATGTGTAATTTTCACACCAAAGTGACTACATGAGCTGAAGTTTGGCTGAGGGTAAGAGGGCGAAGTGTCAGGAACAGCTTCATTTGCGTGACACACAGCGCTTGAATGTCTCAACTGGAATGTCTCCAGAACTGTGAACTTTGGTGTTGACAGAAGGCATCTCACCATGGTTATTAGATTGCTGCTTGCCTCTAATCACACACATGTTGTTACTGAAATTCTGAGTGAGTATCAGCAGAGAAAGAAGTTGTCTCCAGATGGTAAAATGTGCAATACAAATTTTGAAAACCTCCTAGATGAAGGGCTTGGGTTTTGATTTTGGTGTTGGGTTTCTCCCCTGGCCCCCAATACATGTATAATCAATTATAATCAATTTTAGCTTGGGAGGACTGGGGATTGGTTGGCTTTTTCTTTTGGTTTTGTTTGTTTGTTTGTTTGTTTGTGTTTTTTTAAGGAAATAATACTTTTTTTTGGCCTTGGATGTTACCATAGTATGCATTGAGCATACTCCTTCCTAAACATTTTTCCAAATACTGTATGACTAATATTAATTTTTTTCAAGTCTATTTTCCACTTGCTATACAATAAACAGCTTTTTTCTTTTTTGCTTTATTTTTCTTATTTTTAGAATCTCATTTTCCCAAAAAAAAAGAAAGCAAGGGTTGACCTTTCAGCTGCTGCCCTGATAAACAACACCTCTTGCTTTCACATCACTTCTTTGATAGAAAAGGGTGGAAATTTACTCTGAGGCCATATCACTGACGCTCAGCTCTGCCATAAGGTATTTCTTACTCTTTGAGTGAGAATATCTCAGAATACATCAGTCACAGTGTTTTGTGAGTTCTCACTAATCAACTGGAGTCCAATTGTTTTCAAGCAGAAAAGGTTCTTAAGCATCAGGTTATACCAAGCTCTAGTCCATGGGGTTGAAGGTTCTTGTGCTCATTGACTTTTGTGCAAGATCCAGTCTGCTAGATGTGTTCTCACCAGCTATGAGTGCGAGGCAACTCACGCCTTGAAGGGGTTCATCTTATTCACAGTAACAGCACATACATAGGCAATTACTAGGTTTTGGGTGACAAATTTGCAGCCCTACCGGTTTCGCAAGAATGTGTCTGTGCATAAGTCCCTTACTGCTGGATATATCTTCTAGGTGTTCGAGAAGGTCAGGAGTTCATTCCACTTAACTCAGGCAAAAGGGCAGACTTGTGACCAAAGGCGAGAGTTTGAGCAATAATTCTCAAAAGGGTGAAGAGGAACAGCTGCGGAGGAAGAGAGCGAGAGAGAGCGAGCGAGCTGTTTATTCAACACAGTTTATTGGAAACCATTGATGAGATCAGAGCAGTGTCGGCATAGCGGTAAAAGGGCACAAGTGAGTTGAAAACTGTATTTAAAACTGTCCCGGTTTGAGGTAAAACAGGACCAATTTTGTTCGGTAGCTTTTCTTCTTAGCTAGACCTCTTCTAACTACTGAAATTAACAGCATATTGTGCAGACAATGTTCACTTTCAGAGTGATAAGACCTATGTTTATAGCTGATGCCAAGGCATGGCATGCAGAGGCTCTTGGTTGTGCTGCCTTACAGCGTGACCTGGACAGGCTGGAGAGTTGGGCAGAGAGGAACTTAATGAAATTCAACAAGGGTAAATGTAGGGTACTGCATCTGGGGAGGAATAACCCCATGCATCAGTACAGGTTGGGGGCCGACCTCCTGGAGAGCAGCTCTGTGGAAAGGGACCTGGGAGTCCTGGTGGACAACAGGATGACCATGAGCCAGCAATGTGCCCTGGCGGCCAAGAGGGCCAATGGCATCCTGGGGTGCATCAAAAGGAGTGTGGCCAGCAGGTCGAGGGAGGTCATCCTCCCCCTCTACTCTGCCCTGGTGAGGCCGCATCTGGAATACTGCGTCCAGTTCTGGGCTCCCCAGTTCAAGAAGGACAGGGATCTGCTGGAGAGGGTCCAGCAAAGGGCTACAAAGATGATTAGGGGATTGGAACATCTTTCATATGAGGAGAGGCTGAGGGATTTGGGTCTCTTTAGTCTGGAGAAAAGAAGATTGAGGGGGGATCTTGTTAATGCTTTCAAATACTTGAAGGGAGGATGCCAGGGGGATGGGAGCAGTCTTTTTTCAGTGGTGCCCATTGATAGGACGAGGGGTAATGGGCACAAACTTGAACATAGGAAGTTCCATCTTAACATGAGGAGGAACTTCTTTACTTTGAGGGTGGTGGAGCACTGGCACAGGCTGCCCAGAGAGGTTGTGGAGTCTCCCACTCTGGAGACATTCAAAACCCACCTGGACGCTGTCCTGTGCAACCTGTTGTAGGTGACCCTCCTCTGGCGGGGGGGTTGGACTAGATGATCTCCAGAGGTCCCTTCCAACCCTGACTATTCTGTGATTCTGTGATTCTGTGATTCTATACTTATTGCTATAACAGCCAAGGCCAGCTCACATTGTTACCTGGAGGGTCGGAAGCAGAAAAGTGTAGAGGGGTCCCACTTGTGGGGAGGAGTGGAGAGGACAGATGACCCAAAACTGACCAATAGGGTATTCCATCCCATCTGCCTCATGCTCAGTGTAAAAGCTGAGGGATCACAGGGTCAGCCCTCTTTCTTCAATGGCGGATCTCCTAGGAGGACTCTGTCTGTTCGTCTGCCTTTGATCCTGATCCTGAATCCAGATCCAGAATCCAGTTCCCGTCCATCACTAAATCCAGCCTGGGACTTCCCCAGCCGGTGACATGATCATCATCCTGGGAGCTTGATACAGTTTTGTATATATTTCATTATTTTCTTTTTATTTTATTATTAATATTTCATTAAAGTACGTTAGTTCCTTCTAAACTCATAAGTCTCTTTTTCCCTCCTCTGCCTCTCTCTCTGAAAAGAGGTGGGGGGGAGCATCTGTCACTGGGCCTAAACCACAACTAAAACGAACAAAAGAATATGAGTAGTATCTTCATCTGCTCTGGAGCATTTGTAACATTATGAAAATGAGGGAGTTATTAAAAAAATTTCAAAAGACTCAAAGAGGGCAGAATTACTTGATCACAGTGCTATCAGAGAAAGTTAGGCATCTTAAATACTCAAATATATGATGTTTATTGGTGTTTATTTCTTTTCTATCCTTCCAGCTTGGACAAGGAAATTAGTGTAACTCAGCTGCGTACTTCTTTGAAGTAACATTTTATTGTTTCTTTTTTTTTCTTCCTTGATAATAGCTCTCAAGAGAAGAGTTGATACAGCATTCAGCAAGTAACATGTTGTGGTCTTTTGTCTACAGACACTACACAGGACGCTTTTTGAGTAATGAAAAAGAAAAAATATAGATAAGATATCTGATTTTTTTTTTTTTTAAATTAGTTGTGCACAATGTGGAGAGGAAAGAAGAAATCTCAGATTAAGTGGGACACCAGAGTATCCTTTTAATGAGTTGCACATGATATAGTATGATATAAATCCTGCTAAGGCATCGCCCTGATCTTTGCCATACATTTTTATAATATTAAAACACCCTCAGAACTACAATGCAACAAGGACCATGTTTAAACTATTGAAACTGAAGAGACTGATATTAAGCTAGAAATACTGGCTATAACTTCATCCTGTGCAATTATGTCAATAAAATAATGGCAATAAGCATGATCTGAAAAGTATACTTCGGAGTATTTGCAAGTCAGTAAGTAATTAAACTTCACAGCACCTTTGTGAGGTAATAAAAAGTTACTTTTGGAGTTTTAATATTAAAATATTCAGAGAGAGCTTGCTGCTAGTGTCATAATTGCCGTATAAATCCAGGCAATTAATTTCCACACACATCCCTCTGCTTCAGCGTAGAAGTTCTGTCCAACTAGAGGGAGGGAAACTGAGGCAATGACATATCACAAGCAAGATTTTCAGAAATATGAGTGAATTAGCAGCAGAAGTCCTCAGAAAATAATGTTGAGATTTGAGTTCCTAATTCAGTCAACAGTCTTTGAAAATCAGGCTTGTGTGTTGGTCTTTTACATCCATATTTAGGTGCATGTTACAGCTTGACAGTGGAGTACTCTGAAGTTCTGCAAAAATCCTCCTTTTTTTTTTTTAACCAGCTCTTACTTGGGCATTGCTTCTTCTTTCTTCAGGATAGCAAATATTGCCTAACATGATTTGTCAGAGACTAGAAATGGAATTGGTGGCTGGGCCAGAAGCAAAATCCAGGGCCCTTCCTCTGCTCTCATTTTCTAGACATTAGCTCATGTTCTTTGAAAACTACATGCTGCAGCTTCATTGCTATCACAGTCTGCATTAAGCTTTAATTTGGGAT
Source organism: Ibidorhyncha struthersii (assembly GCA_013398815.1). Lineage (NCBI taxonomy): Eukaryota > Metazoa > Chordata > Aves > Charadriiformes > Charadriidae > Ibidorhyncha > Ibidorhyncha struthersii. Next base: position 1,266,666 of record VZSZ01012189.1, on the reverse strand, counting down.
GACTTGGCTTCTGTTGTGATTAAATTGAACTCTTATCATAACCCAAATACAAGTTCTTGTTGCGTGTTTTCCCAGAACGCAACAATATTGGCTTAAGACCAAGCTGGCACTCTGCACCTTAGAGCTTGGCTAGGAAATTATATCTGTAGTTATGTACACATGCAAACTCTCCTATATACACAGGCACGCATGCCCTTACACACACACGTCCGCACACTATTTCAAGCACTAAGACAGTGACAGAGTACACTAGAAAATCTCTGGAAGACATATGGAAGCTGTGAATTTATTTGAGATGTAAAAAACCCCCTTGATCCAGTTTGAGATACCAGTCCCCACTCTTAGTGGCTGTGAGGCAAGTGAAGCCTTTCAGAGTCTGGCATTAAGTCCACATAAGGGACTTGCTCCAGATCTTTAAATAAATTTTTAAAAATCATTATTTTTCTTTTTATTTAACCACAGCCCTGGTAGTACCCCTTCCTTCCCCAGCTCCTTTCTTTGCTGGCTATATTTATTAAAGGCCCCACTTTCCAACTCTTTGCGATTAGGGGTGGAGAAAACACACTGGGCATCCCACCCATCTGAATATCCTGGCAAGTCATTTGGATCACACTGTCTCCTTATTCTGCTTGTTTGCAGGACCTATTTTTGTTTTTTAAAGAACAGAGCACTTCAATCTGCTTAGTAACAAGCTCTGTCGCCGGATGCCAAAGGGACAACACAGAGACACTTTGTAAAGAAGTGGATTGGCTGTCCTCCCCGCTCGGAGGGAGAAGGGCCTTGCGCTTGGATGGCGCTGAAAGTGGTTTGTCAAGTTGTCAAAGGGTCTCGGCACCTCGTCGAAGCCAGCCTTGGGAGAGGGAGAAGGGAAATCTCCATCCCAAGACTGTCTCTGTCACACTGGGAGATTAAGAATTAGCTTTCGCTTTGGTAAAAGTCAGGGAGAGGAGGGACGACTCCCGGGAGAAACCTCACTGAGTCCAGCATGCATAAGACAACATCATGGCAATTTTCCTTGGCAAGCCCTACTGATCTAATACCTTCCCGGTATCTTCAGGTTGCTTTTGATTGTCTTCAAAGGGCATTTCTCCTCTGCTGAATCACAGTATGTTTTGTTCATCCCTTTTTCCCAGAGAGTAAAAAGGATGCTTTGCAAGAAGCACCCAAAGGAACTAAATGTAATAAATCCCTGTGATGCAGGAGGGCAATTGTCTCACAGGGCTCTGACACACAGCAGCTGTGAAGTCCGAATACAATGCACTTTCCACTACAGTAAGCCTTTGCTTGGCAAAGCTTTTCCATCGAATGACTTATCTGCGTGGGCAGCAGTAGTTCCCTGTTGGTCTCATTCTTCCAGCCTCTCTCTTCCACCTCAACCATTGTCAACATTTCAGTCACAAATGCAACCTAGTCTAGCAGTCGTCATTTCTTTTGGCCCCGTTTCAGACAAAGACTGTTTTTAAGCTATCTGGCAAAGCAGTACCAGGTTCTCAAGGCCCTGAAATGACTTAATCCAAGGAAAAAATGTTTGCAGATTACATTTGCTGGAGTACATACTGAGTTTAGATTTCCTGCCCTTCTTTTAGCTTCGATGAGGAGGTGTGTTCCCCAGTGACATAATGCCGGCAAGCAACAGACTGAGTAGTGTATCCACTCTACGGTGTGCCTTTCTGCCACTCACAGATTGCATTGGTAACAATCTGCAAAAGGCTCATGGGCTCTGAGTCCTCCCCTGACAGATCAGAGATGTGGTTTTCTCTTTGCACTTGTTCAACACAAATGTTCTGCAGATGTCCATCACCAAAAGGATCACTTGCGTGTCCTTCACCACTGCAATTTGGTTGAATGTTTTTCACTGGCTGGACAAGATGTGAGCTTTCCCTTCACGTATTTAAGCTTGTGCTATGTCCCTGTTTGTTTATCAGCCTAATTTTCATTGGCACTTCAATTTCTAATACGATGGCTGGGTAAAAGCAAGAAATGAAGGAGGATATGCCAATATTTTCAGCCGGCTGTGAGGCAGCTAGTAACTTCTACAGTGTGCTATGGAAATGCTCTAGACAAAAATTAAGAAAGAAAAACGGGTATATAAAATGCTTTAGGGCATCTCTTTAAGACCTGATATATTTAAGGAAAATTACTTTCTTCTCTGGCAAAAGAAAATATAGATAAAATCAAATAAAGAGCATTATAGAAACAATATAAAGGCTCCTTCGTTTATGGTCCCAGTCAAAGCTATGGAATGCTACTGGATTTTTAGCAGGGAAAATGAGAGCAGGGACTGATCCAGGATAAATAAATGCATAGCACCATCAAAAAATGTCTACATCAAAGCAGAACCCAAACAGCAGACACCTGTATTCACATGTATTATATGTTCTCTGGAACACTTTAAGAACCAACAGATGAACTTCATAAATTTAAGTTTTTGGTTACTTCCCTCCTGCCTCTGAAGTGGGTTGTCCATCCATTTTCCTTCCCTTATCTCCTCCCCCCATCTCCCCTGCATGTTGTACCTTTAGTAATTAGATACCACTTCCAAGCCAAAATTTATGATTTCTTTTTTTTAGGAGGAAGGGAGTGGGGGGAATTTTTCTTACTGAAATATCCATATTACAGCACACAGTTATACCATGGTCCCAAGAAATCAGCAAGGGAAAATATAAGGTGAAAACAAATTCCATGTGTATGGTAATAATTAGTGTTCCTCAAAGGACAGCATATGCTATTTGTACCAAAGCATAAATTAGCTTAATGGGCCCAGACTGGATTTAAGACAACTATTTGCCCTGCTTTACACCCCAGTTAGTCCCAGATGCTGATCTTTCACACCACAACAAAATCCAAATTTACACTCTGTTTTTTCCATCTGCTGCTTCTCTGCCCTCTTGAGTCCAACCTTTCCTTCCCCGTGAGTCCTCAGGCCCTGATATTACTTCTTGTACCACTTGTGGAGGTCATTAGTAAGAACTTGCAGTTGAGAACCTGGAGGTGCATTATATCCAGAAAATATAGAAACATTAGAAGAAAGAGCTTGGGAGGGGGTAAAAAAGTTTGTATATATCTCCCAAAGTCAGGTTGCTCACCAACTGCCTAGAAATTATTGTTACCCAGGCTGCTCCATGGAGGCTGGCTGTACTTCAGGCTGAGTCTCTTGAAGTGCTAATCATCCTTATCCTTCTTTTTGGTTTCTACCCAGATGTTTGACTCCTAATTTTCCCTACTGCCTAATGCTTCCTTTCAGCAGTCCAGGTTTAAATCCAACTCTATGATCAAGATCTTTGCCAAGCAGGTGTATGCTGGAATTACCAGTCTCAGTGATGAACTGAGATTTAAGGTTTGATTTTGATTGGGGTCAAAAAAGAGGACCAAGAGGGAGAAGAAACTTCAATTTCAGAAAGGTGCTTGATCCAGGATGGAGTAAGTCCAGAGCATAGAGTGTGTGCAAGGGAGATACCATGTCCTGAAATACAGGAGGTGCCAGAAGCCCTGTGAGAAGGGTGGGAGCTGAGCAGCCCTGTTCCTATTTGTCTGGTGTGCTATGGATGAAGAACATCTGCTCTGAAAGTCAATGAGGAAAGATGCTGCAGAGCTGGGAGAACAAATTCCTATTAAGTCACCGACAAAGGTGTGGAATTCATCATCGTCACAGCCAGGTACTATGCAAAAAGGAGACTGATCCAATGACATATTCCAGTATGAAGCAGAGGAGAGGTAAAATCCTATTGGGGTGAATGTTAATGAAGAAGATCTGAAATAAAAAAGGATGGAAGTATTATGAGCTGTGAAAAAAAAAAAAAAAAGATATGCAAAAGGGATGCAGCACTTTCACAAGCGATGTTCTTTGTAGTACAACAAACTCAGTCCCATCTGCGGTCTGCTTGGCTGAAGGGAACAAAGCAGAACAACCTTTCTAAAAGCATCCGAAAAGAATCAGAGAACAGATCCCGCTGTGGCTCATTTTTCAGTCTCCGGTTCAAACGCACCACAGCCTGTTTGTTCCCACAGTGCAGGGCTGACCTTAAAATCTTTCACAAGCTTTTGCTAACTGCAGCCCAGCTGGTTGCAGCATTCCAGCCATCTGCTTCTATTTTTAAAACCCCAGGTTGCAGACAGTTTTCTTTAGCTACCACTCCTCTGGGGCTTGCCATAAGCAGAACTGCCCAAAGCAGCAAAGCCCACTGTTAGCATCCCTGGGATCCTGAGGGATTGAAGTGCAGCAGAAAAGCAGGAAGAACTGATCTTGTGCAAGTGAGGATGTTTAAGGGAAGATCTGTTCCTATGAAATCTCAACTCCGGGCGTTTGGCAAGCTTCATGCTTCAATACATAGCCACCAGGCAGCAGTTAGGCCGAGTGAACTACCACCTGAATTTGAGTAAGGAAGACACAGAAAAAGATTGAACTTTTGTGTCACCTTCAGAGAAAGATTTCTTGACTTTCGGTCTGTGTTGAAGACCATAACATGGACAAAGTTGTCTATTCAGAAAGTTCACTTGCCCTCCTGTTAGAAACATTACTTTATATAGAACCATAGAATCATTTAACTTGCAAAAGACCTTTAAGATCATCGAGTCCAACAGTAAACCTAATTCTGCCAAGTCCACCACTAAACCATGTCCCTCAGCACCACATCTACCTGCCTTTTAAATACCTCCAGGGATGGTGACTCAACCATTTCCCTGGGTAAGTATACAGCATATTGCAGGGAAAGACAAGAATCTGACAAAAACACCTCCTCCCTCCAGAAAATGAGCATGTCATTAGAACTAAGAAGCATGTGAAAGTGAAAAAAACCAAACATATAGAAGACTGTGAAAATTCTTGAATCCCACAGCAACTTCAGGTCTGATTCTGCGAGATATCAAGTACTTGGCAGAGACAATGTTCAGGTAAGCAAGTATACCCAGGTTCAAGGTTTATCCTATAGCCTAGAAATCCACAGGCTGCCCTTCTTACTTACATCTCCATTAGAGCAGCTTTTGGCTCCAACCATTCCCAGGGAATGCTCCAAGTGTGCCTTGGCTGTCCTGTCCCACGTCTCACAAAAGACCGAGATCTTGAAAATCTTTACAGAACAGTCAAACTCCTTCCACCAGCCTAATGGATAGATTAATCAGACAACTATGTACTAAAATGTTAGTGGTGTTCTGGATTTCTATTATAGTATAGGCAAATAATTTCTATTTAAATCTAGATGTGATTGGGAGGCAGTTGACACATTTGAATATAAAATCCTTCTTTCTCACCAGACAGGCTTTCTTGACAAGACTACATTGAGTGTCTTCTCTTCTGCTTGACGTTCATGCTGGCAAGGAATTACATTTTATTTTTGATAATTTATATATTTGCCCTTTAGATGCTAAACTGAGCTATAAGTTCAAAATTGGAGTGTAAAAATCAATGTCAAGTATTGCAAATGCTTTTATTGTGTTGAAAATTTTATGATTTTTTAACATTTGATTTAAACTACAGGTCCTGTCTTCGTGTTCTGTTTGCGTATATATGTATATAGGCATATAAAAGGGAAACAAGTCCCTGTTAAGTCAATCAAGGCCCCATCAATACTGTCAGGGCAGTTTCCAGGTATTCAGCTAACCCTGTTTTTGGCATCTGAATAGGTCTTCAGATTTCACTAACTGAATTCAGTAGATCTGCAGTGACTTTAATGGACACTTAAAAAAATTACCTGAGACGTGGACTCCTACCTTGCCAACAACCTATAGACGGGTTTGTTTGTGAGTCAAAACACATCTCTGGAATAACAGAACTACACTGCATCTCAATATTATTCAAAATATGAATCTGCCTCAAAACATTTGAAGAACACAGTATGAAAAGAAAATGTTTCCCTCCCCAATAAAAGCACAAGAATTAAAAAAAAAACAAAACCAAAACCAAACAATAAAACAGACCTGTCCAAATCATGCCTATAAATATAATATCAACTGCAGTCTGACTCTTCATCAAGATTTGATGCCAGGTAGGCGTTAAAACTCACCCAAGGACTGTGTTACAACTTTGCTGGGATAACAGGAGTTAGAAAAGTGTGTTCCACACAGACTCATTAGTAATTTTATATAACTCTGGCCCACATACATGCTTTTCCATATGTAAAACCACATGCACAAAAGTTTATACACCTACACATACACACTTTTCACTGAGTCACATGAAAGTCATACACTAGTCTGAGAATCTCGCTTGGCACAGCGCGCCTACCACAACAGAGTGTGTGATCCCACTGTTTTCCATACCTCAGCTATCACTAATTCCCATACATTGCCAATTAATTAATTCTGCAGACCTTGCAGCTCTTCCATTTCTATTCCACTCTCTTTATGCATGCGAAATATTCAAGTGAATGTACTAAGCTAAGCTCATAGGACAGGCAACCATTTAAACTATTTACGCTTATTTATATTTGGAATAAATGTGTGCTGGTGAAACCCTACAGTTTTTCTGAGGCCATTATTAAAATTTAACAATGATTTCAATGTTTGAATGGGCTCAGGAAACAGCTATTATTTACGAAGAAGCCAAAGTCAAGGCTTCTTAACAATATTGGACAAAACTGACTAATTGGACAAACAATCCTTTAAGGAAAGAAAGAGGTTATTGTTCAAACAGTGAAAACCCTAGCACAATAATTAACCACTCCGAATGTTTGACAAAAGGTCAGATGCAACAGAAGAGCAAAGTGCTTGAAAAGTCATGTGGAAAGTCCTCATGTGACAAGCCAAAGTACTTGAAAGACGACATAAACAGAACTCGAACAAGTAAATCTGAAGTGCCTAAATCACTTAGAATCATGGAAACAAATCATGGAATCATTTAGGTTGGAAAAGACCTTTAAAATCGAGTCCAACCGATAACCTAGCACTGACAAGTCCACCCCTAAACCATGTCCCTAAGCACCACATCTACCTGTCCTTTAAATACCTCCAGAGATTAAATATCTGCACAGAGTGTAGGTTGTCTTTAAGGTCCCTCAAAGCTTAAAGTTCAAGTTCTGAACAGATCCACAGCTTCACTCCTGCCATAGCTCAACCAGGAGTCAGTAATCAGTAATTTCTCTAAGTTCTCTGCAAAGAGGCATTCCCAGATTGCAGTCAATCCATATCAAAAAGATCAATACTCTTACCAAAGGTGTCATGCACCTCGTTTGTTTTTAGTTTTCTAAAAGCTCGTTTCCATGTACCTACTGGACAGACACTGGTGACAAACGAGCGTAAGTAATTCCATCCTCAAAATGCCATTAGGACATATTCAGTTGTTTCAGGATGTTTGTATTAGTCGATAAAATTGTCCAGTGCCTGTCTGCTAGGACCAAGAGCATATAGTATGATATGATTTGCAACAATACAGCTGAAGTCTCCTCCTCACAGGCCAAGGTGGCTTTGTCCAAACTGCATGTTTGGAACAACCTAGGCACATCCTACCTTCTGACCTGCACTCTACGGAACAGAGCCAAGTTGTGCCTGCTAGAAATTAAGAATCTGGGCAGTAGCATGAGAATGCTAGAAAGCATACTTTGGTCTTTATTAGTGTAGATGTAGAAGAGGTGTAGACCTCTGGGAGTACTGGAGCATCTGGGGCAGTCCTGAGTTGGGCAACACCACACTGTTTGGTGGGCAGCATGTCAGGGGCTCTCTGGGTCTAGAAAGCTGCTTGTCATGGAGGTGGTTCCAGCCCAAGTTCTGGCGTGTCCTGTCAGGCTGGCGGAGGAGAAGAGAAGGACATAATTCAGGGCTGCAAGTGGAGTAGTGTGTTTTGGGTTTTTTTGTTTTGTTTTGTTTTGGTTTGGTTTTGTTTTGTTTTGTTTTGTTTTGTTTTGTTTTAAGGAACAGTTTGGATAAAAAGCTTTTCTTCCAAGGACAATGCACTGTGGTCATCTCTAGCTAACACATCCAGCAGCATATGGCAAGAGTTTTCTTTACAATCACAAAAGCAGGTGTTTTCTTATTTTTTTTTCCTGTAGTGAAGTACAACTTTCACATTCCTTCCAGTCTTTTATCTACAAGCCATGTAAACGGAAATGTGAACCTAGATTTGTAAAGCACCTTCTCTGCATTCAATAGACAAAGGCAAAAAGATGTAAATCTGTCAGCCTTGGCAATGACAAAAATGAAACCAAAATTTACCCTAGAGCCAAAATACCCACCTGTGGCAAACAAATCTCAGTCTGACAGTTCATGTTTCCTTCATGAATAACCTATACAAAGAAAGACTCATGGAAGTACACTCTGAAGATTAACAGAAATGGACTATCATTGATTAGCAAGGAATAAGACCTAAAAAACCCAGAGTCTAAATGCATAATGCACACTTCTGGCAGGACGTTCCAGGGTTCTCCACCAGCAGTAGACAGGTTAGCGCTTCTTGGACACAAAGGTAGTGTGTCAAATTGGCACACCATGGATCTTTCTGTCTCTAGCAGATTGAAATAAGTGTTTGAGATTCACTCCCATGCCTGGACAATGACCTGCCAGAATTGAGATCTGATCTGAAAGTGTTACTCTCCACTCCTTAGTATCACATAAAAACCATCTTACATTACCATGACAACATAAAACACTGTAAAGTCAGATAGGAATGTAATTTAGCTCTTCTTTACTCCTTGAACAACGCTAAAACAATTTTGAGTAAATCAGATTTGGGTCCAAGACAGAAAATACAGTCATGGTACAAGTAAGCTCTCTTCCCAAACAGCACTGATAGGAAATAAAATTAGGCAGTCCCATCATTTCCCCCTCTCCCTTTTAATTCATACCAGGTTCTTCTCCATTAAGTAATAATGTAAAGTGGTGAAAAAAGAAAAAGTTGGAGATCCCCAAGGGAAACCAAGTGTGTGCTGCACCTTGTCCTATTATAGTCATATTTGTCTTTTGGATAGATTGCTACCTGCAAGTGTTCCATTTACTTTTCAGGAAAAAAAAAAAAAAAAAACTATGACTGTTTCCAGCAATTGCACTTAACAGCCACCTTTTGCCAAGAGTTGCTGTTTGGCTCCCATGCTTTCAGGGAACATTGTTTTGTTTGTTTTCAATGGCAAAAGAAAAAAAAAATCATTAATAGAGGTTCCCTCCAGGTTTTTGTCTAGGGGTAAGCACACACCCTTTAGAAAAGGGAACTGACCACAAGTTAAAGGAAGAAGAGATTAAATGGAGGGATCACCTTTAACTGTTAGCAGTCCCTCTCAGGACCTTGAAAATGAAGTGTAAGGGAAAAGAAGAGAAAGGTGAACAAAATTTCTAGAAATGTGACAACAATGGGCAAACAGTATCACTATGTCGATCATTTTCCACAAGCTGCTTAATCCCTGCCCTAAGACAAGAATAGAAACAAAACAGAGGAAATGGCACAATGAGGGCAATTCATGGCAAATTTCAGAGCATGACAGATCAGGAAGTTCAAGACATCATGAAAAGGCAAGTGCATTGAGTTTCTGGGGTTCTTTTTTATCAAAATCTATAAATCTCATAACACAGTGATTGAAAAGTTGAAGCCCTTTTGTTCAAACAGGCATGGCTCAAGGGCAGTAGGGTATATAGTTCAAACACAGTGAAAAGAGAATGAATCCTTTTGAATGCTAATAAAACCTACAAAGCAGTTGTGTTTTATGAGGTGTGTAACTTCTCTCCATTAATTTTTTGTTCCTGGGTTTATTTTGTGCTCAAGGTCTTTACCAAATTCTGAGGTATAGAGTAATCTATCACAGTATTACAGGCAATAGGGCTGATGTCCATCTGAAGACCACTACAGCTGAGATAGGTAACTGGTTCTGCTAATTGCTATTACCTGCCCAACTCTCCCTGCCAGATTAGACAGGGTGTAAAAGAACAGGAATGGCCATGGGCAGGCATCCATGGTTACATGGAAGCAGTCAGAAGTACAGGTCCCTAGAAAGATTTACTCTGAAACAAAGACACAAAACAAAACTGATTTGGTGGTAAATCAGGGTTTTTGTCTGGTGATAAATAGTTGGGGTCAAATTCTGCTTTCCCAAAATAAATAACAGACAATGACTGTGGCTTCAGCGAGAACAGAGTTTCACTGAGAGGGTTTAAATGAAGTGTCAATATTGCCAAATCAGAACTTAGTGTGTTAACTCCCTTTGTAGATCTGAACATATTTGATTTCTCCAACAATACAAGGGAATCTTGAAGTCAGCAGGAATTGTGCCTTCTCAGGAACATAATTTATAGCTCTATATAAATTTCAAGAACCTAAAGCAATGTGATCTCATCGACAGTTAATGTTTAATTATCAATAAACCTATTTAAACAGAAGCTTGATTTTATAATTCAGCTTTGGAAAGTCTATAAAATGATGCATTGGTCTCCAGAAGGAATTCTGGGCTAAGTAATTTCTGTAATATGGGACAAGTTATATAAAAAAAATATAGTCCTTTCAAGGACATCAGGTTAGAGAAAAATGAAACCAAGAACCACTCTTGACACAGATGTTTACTAGAGCCCAGGCTCCAACTGAACCATAATAGCCATATTCTTAATATAATTTTATTGTGTGACTCTTGGCACGTCCAAACTTCAGCTGGGTAAAAGGAGGGAAAACTTTGAAATACTATGAGAAACTCTTTATTAGTATTATTGTGTTATTTTAATTTTTGAAAACATTAAGCTGGGAATTGTGACTGGTGCAGCTGGTGGATATGGAAAGACAATGGAAGCTTCCTGGCTTATTGGCTGTCATTATGTTATGTTTCAATCGCCTTTCTTTCCCTGCATGTGTTAAAAGTCTGTGTAGAGTCGAGCAACATGAAATCTAAAATTAAATTGCCACAGTTACAATGGGGAAGCAGAGTATGTATTTACTTCTAAAGATAGATGACTAAAGTTAGGACCCATATCTCCTTAAATTGTCTATAGAATCAATGGAGTGACCAGGGTTTCTCCAGGGACAAATTCAAAGCACCTTGCTCATGCTTCTTCTAAATTGTCTTGTGCTGGAGCGTGCGAAAACCAGATGGTACTTTGTCAGCTGTCTAAGCCAGAGAGTGAGTACATCTGCACTGCTGGTGCTGTCTGTCCCTGGTATGATGTCTGGCCCTCAGACAAAACAGAGTGGATCGTATTTGCACTGTTTAACTTCGCCCAGGAAAAGTTTGGGAGAATGCTAGTTGGGATGGCCCATGCTGACACTGACAACTGTGTTCCTGTGTTTGGGAGCACCCCCTCTGCTTTTTCATTTACTGACACCTGTGTAGCCACTCTCTGTGGGTATTTGGTGTCCTGTGGGCTTCCCAAGAGGGTGGCTACTGGGACCATGGCAAATGGTCTCTAGCTAATCTATGAAAACATCTACCCTTTGTCACCTTTTCCTGTTAGAATGTGTGATAAATACAGAGGTTTGTCCCCGGGAATCACCAGGGCACAGACATGGTCTTGTTGTTCATAGGTCAGGAACTATTTCTACACACATCATGGGAGATGTTTTAAGCAACTGTGTTCCAGGCTTCCTCTTGACATCAGGGAGATTTTGTTGAGTTTCTGGGTGATGGCATGTAAATACATTTGGCCACTTGACATTTGTTAGTGGGTTTCGACACTTGCTGCTTCATGCTTTTAATTCCTGTGCTGGGTATCTTCCAAATATTTCAATGAGATGCTGATAACTTTTAAGTGCGCTTGCCTAGCACAAAGCCAAACCATTTGTGCCAGGAGTGGGGAAACTGTTAGCAGCTATGGCCTTGCATTTTTTAGAAACTACTATTCTCATTTCAGGATCTAAGTACTGGAAAGGAACTTTAAATGTACCATTAAGCTCTTCTTTAGGAAGAAGGGAGGAGTTTAAGCCTAGAATTCTGTGGAAATATGTTTTCACTTAATTTCCAAGAGCTTTGCTGTAAATTGTTCAAACATTATCACTGTGAATAAATACACTAACAAATCACACTTCATTTACTTTGACCTGTTTTTTGTTTCTTCACTAGTGAAACCATTATTGTACATGTTTCAGCTATTTTATTTATCACTGTGGTGATCATAAGCAACAGCTAGAGCACTGTACATGACGTAGTCCTATTACACACCAAATGGAAAGGTATTGCTTGTCTTCAAAGTTTTGGACTTTAAGGCATAGAAAATAGGCCAAGATGTTGCTCTTCACAGGGCGTAGACTAAGGAACAATTTATGAATCTCACAGTTTCTCCATCACTATATGTGTTGAGTTACCTCAAGTTTGTCAAAACAATTTACTGTGGGTCACTTGTGTAACTGGGCTCATAGATTCTACAAGGTAAAAAAAGGTTAATTTTGGGTCAATGGATGCACCAGGATACCAGCAAAGAAAGCTGAAAAAAGACTCTGCAAATTGGGCATAAGCTCCTGCTATCCTGCCTCATTTCTAAGCATAATTTAGATAGAGCTTACTTCCAGGTGAGGGCCTGCTTTGCATGCCATACAAAGAAAGGAGCTTCTTTTCCCCAAAGGCTAGCATCAAATCAAAGGAACAGTCATGAGTGGAAAATCAGAAATTGCCTCAGTCTTACAGGCTGGCACCTGAAGAATGGTACAGAAAATGAAATTGCATCGTGGTGCAAGGCAAATTAAAAATCAAGAATCATGAACATTTCATGTGTTAGCACAACTGATTTTGTTTATTTTTAAACCACCCCAAAATCCAATCATGCTGTACGTACACAGACAATACAAGGGACAGCACACCAAATGTAGACAAGAAAGAAAATATATTCTGTTTTAGTTTGCTGGTGATTTTAATCTTTTTTTTCTTTTTCGTTGTACATCTGCTCAACTTGATGAAATGATCCAACCTGCATGGATTCCCATGTCAACCCTCTCTCAATTCCCACGTCCACACTGTCTCTCTAACAGGAAACATTCATCATATTACCTCTGGGGTGTTTGTCTGAGTGGCAAAGTGTGCAGCTTTTTATGTAGGTTCCTCTGGGCCTCATTTCTTATGTAAAACTGTCTAGTGCAGAACAAGTATATCAGCAGGTATCTGCTTTAACTATACTCTATAGTTAGTAGGTAAGACCAGCTAATGCTTTGGGTTACTCGGGAAATCATAAGTAGCACACACACAAAAACAAAAACAGAAAATAGTCTTCCACATCATTTAGAGTGTTAATTTTCTTTACGTTTCCAGTGTCATTTATTTTGCTAAGCACTGCTGCAATTCTTTCCACTTGTCTTATGCTCTTATTTTCTTACAAAACAGTATACTAGGCTTTCTGTATAAAACATATATATAAACATTTATATATATATAAAAACAAAGCAACGACCCCCCAAATGGACTTACACACAGGGATGTATTTTTCCCTCACTAGAAAACATACTGTGTGTATATCGATTTGTTGTCCCTGAATGTCACAGCACTGGCTATTAGAATGGGGTCAGGAAGAAATGGGCTTTTTTTTTCCTGGTTTGCTTTAAAACATACAGTTAAATTACATAAGATGAACAAAAGCAGAGCAGTCACAGGAACAATCAGATCCTGTTTACATATTGGCACCATGTTGTTTTGTTGCCATTGTTATTACTACTCTGCAATTTGACTTCTAGTTATTGCTTCCCAGGAATTAATATACAGATTTTTTTGTTTGTTTTCATATATTCTTTCTCCTCACAATGAGCTGGATACAGGTTCAGGGAGAATGAAACTCTAGAAAATCAAAATGGATCCTGGGACTCTGGACATTCTTGCCCTGCTTAACTTTTCTGGCCCTCTTTCTCAGAGATTATCAATCATTTAGAAAATTATGGTTAATTCTACATAACAAGTAATTTTCAGTGGCCTGTCCTTCCAAAAGATGCTTTTGGGCAATGATTTGAGATAGTTTTTCACATGCACTGTTGGCATTAGATACCAGCCTTGCATATTTGTATGAACGCTTTTTCCGGTATAAGGCCCCCATTATTGGTACAGATGGTTCTCTGTTTTCGGTAGCTATTCTTTCAGCAAACAGACTGGTCATTTGAACTACTTATCATTACTGAATGATATGCTGGGAGAACCACCCACGCTAAATGCACCAGAAAATTTGGTGGTGGTGAGGGAGGGGTTAAAATTCAACCCAATTTATTTAGCTCACAAAAAGTGTCTAATGACTTCTTGGCCTGAAGACTTTGTGATTGAAAAACCCCAGATATAAAAGTGTTATTCAGATTGGGGGTAAAAAATGGAAAACCGTATTGAATTAAAAAACAAAGTACTGCCTGCTGGTTTACAAAGAGTCTATAACACTGATAAAATCTTCGGAAACCAATGTGCTTTTTCCCCCCCCTTGTCCTCCTTTATTTTGGCTTCATTTCAACTCGGGAGTTCATATCATCTCCTTCCAGATCATACTCTTCTACTTGGCCACTGGTCCACACCTTCATGCGGTCAGTCAGGTCACTGCTTCTGGGAGCCAGGATGAAGTCGTAAATCAGGGCAGCGCTTGCTCCTCCAATGATTGGGCCAACCCAGAAGATCTGAAACACAGTTCCAAGCCCAGTTTATACATCAGGTATTGCTGCTTTTGAAGCTGTTCTGAAAACCTCTTCTGAGGACTTTCACCACAAAGTTTACAGTGAAAACATTAAAATTACAATCTATCACTTGTATATTTACTTAAACACAGGTCAAGAAACCAGGATTTTCTCGCCATGAACTGGCAACAGATCCAGAGATTTATAAGTGTGACTGTGTTGTCAAGTTCTGATATTTAAAATTAGGTATCTACTGGTAAAACATCTCTGTTACTTCAGATAAATTTGGCAGGGGAGCACAATTTCTAAAAGCAACAAGGACATCAGATCCCATTCTCCCACTAACTTTCAGTGACAGGTGAATTAGAAAGTGATAATTAGCGAGGATATAATTAGGGGCTTAATTTGCTACTAGCTGCTATTTAGCTAGCGATATTGCTGTAATTGTACTGGTCTAATCACTTAAGGCAAGCAAAGTTTGGAGGCAGAGGTAATAAAAGTCTATTAGTAGACAGGTTGATTTTATTAGTAATAGCAGATGATTTTGAGGGATTTGCATGGTCAAAGAGTTCCTGAGTCTGAAAACATTTTATTGTATTCAGCAATAGCAGTGGTTTAATATGAATTATCTCTATCTCCTTCTAGCTGTACAAAGGAAAATAATTTCTCTATGAAATTCAGAAAATAGTAGCTACTAGCTTTAGTATCCCAATAGAAGTGTTTAAGTGGGAGGTAATGGCACAATTTCCCCAGTGTCCTCCTTTTGTGTTTTACTCTTTATATTAAAATAGCATCTCTAGCCAAAATTTTCACAACCCATTGAACTACCGCTAAATTTCCATGAATGCCTATGCAACTGGATGCCAAAATCATGAGTAGGAGAGTTGGAACAAGCTACATTTTAAACATTCAAGAACACATACTCTTTTAGGGCTTTTATATTAGCCGCCTTTATTGAACTTTAGTGAAATGCGTAATTTTTCATGAAGTTCCTCATTTTAACCACATTCAGCCACAGGGAATAATCTCAGATTTATAGTGCTTCCAGAGCACTTATCCATGAAAGCACATAAGCAGACATTTAACTTTAAGAAGATGAACATTTTATTAGCTTCCAAATATTGGATGATCCATTTCACTTTATAAACCTGCTTAAAAAACTTCCTAAATTAGGTCTTACCAGATTAAGCAGTAGCACTTTACAAACTCATTTTAATCAATAAATATTAGATACCGGATTCTGTGCAGTGAGGCTTTAATATTTAAAATATTTGAAACAAATATACATAAAGGGAAGTAGCCAAAGAAAAGCTTCTGTATTGCTTTGAACATACACTCTCAGCTTGAGGACTTTGTGATTTCCTGAGGCTGGTCAGGAACAAAAAGAGATTATTTTTTGTTAAATGCAATAGACATAGCAACTCACTGACCTGGTGCTACTGATAGGGGCTTAAATGTTTCTGGTCTTGTAGATTATGTATCTGCAGAGCCTCTTGTAAGCTAAACAAATTTATTCAACTTACCCAGTGATTTTCAAAGTTGTTGGCAATCAGCGCTGAGCCAAAAGATCTAGCTGGGTTAATTCCACAACCGGTGTAATCAATCTAGGAGGTGGGAAGAGAACCAGTGGTGAGGCATTGGTGCACATGTGGCATCTTCAGTACACAGGAGGGCAATTGGCAGCCTGGTTCAGCTGCTCACAACAGCTTCATTCATCCCACCCACAGGGGGAAAGGCTCTTTGTCGTGTGCCTTTCCTGTCCCAACAGGGAAACAGGTCCTACTGCAGCGACTCCTCCCACACATGCTACCCCATCACTTATTGCCACAACCATGTGGCCCAAGAAAGAAGGGCCATGCATGTTGCAGAAAAAAGGCCAGTCTCTGAAAAGGAACGAGAAGGAGTAAACTGTCATCTGCCCATCATCTTCCTGCCTTCACTGACCCGTCCTGAGAGGGGACATTGCAGATATCAACTGTGAGAGGTAAAACTTACAGCAAGAAGATGTCCCAAGGCGACGGAGAGACCAATGGCCAAAGGTGCTGATCCTGAGACATCATTCCTTCTCCGATCTGTAGTGGCGAGGACACACAACACCAGCTGGAAGGTAGCAATGATTTCGATACCTAGTCCTTGGCCCGCGTTGATTCCCTCTGAAAGCTGCACAGAGACAAAAAGGAACATGTTGTTTGATATTTCTACCTGAGTTCAACCAATACGACAAAGTTTCACAAGATCCAGTTTCTCAATAGGAAAATGCAGACCTGCACAGTCATTTCTCTCCTCAGGTTGCTTTTGCTTAATAGGGAAATAAAAAAAGAAAAAGAAAAAAGAAAACAAAAAAAAAAGTGAACAGAAATCCGTTTTGAAACACACTGCTGTAACTCAGGTCCAGGTGTAACCAGCTTTTGTTGGTGATTCAACATGGCTGCATGGCTGCTGCATCCAGCCAATGTGAACACTCAAACACTTGACACAATGAGAACATAACTGTCTACACGTAAGAAAAAAATGAGCCAGAGATTTGCCTTCGGTAGCGTTTACCCACAGTAATGAACTGTGGTGCCTTGAGACATTTATTCATTGCTTCTGAGAATGAGGATTCTGTGGTCATGTTAAACATTGCTCAGCTTGCCTTTACCAGTGATTGCTAAGCAAACAGGGGCAGGAGGAGGAAGGGACAAAAAGACAGTAAAATTGTGCATAGATCTGTGTAGCTTGAAAGTATCTCTCTGCATTGACAAGCCACGTTAATCTTTTCTTCTATTCTCCCACCACTACTTACTTTCTGTAATTCACTATGAACTCTTCAAAACAAGGACTTCATGTGGAGAATGTCCTGCAAAATACTGGTCCCATGGGCAGAATTCCTCATGAATATTAAGACACTTACTCTGTTATTCAATTGCCTGGAAATACGCCTCTAATGTCATTTGAAATACCCCGAGATATCCATGGCGTTCATGTGGGATTGGTAGATGTGACACAAGTTCTACAGAAGACCAAAGATACCTAAAATGGCTCTAGATGCCAAAATTTAAGCAGGGTCTAATGATAGGGTCATTACCTATCTAACGCGGATAGGTAATGAACATAGTCAATGGAGATGAGATCCTTTCAGCTCATGAAACGTAGGTGATCATTTGAGAGTCAACTGAATAGCTCTGGCTTTTATTTCGTATTGAGTAGACCTCGTTTGACAACAAGAGCTTAGACACTTAACTCACACGTAGACTAATCTTAGGTGTCTTAGACTTGAACCGAATCCCATCCAATTTCTTTGGGACTCAGAAAAAAACATCCACAATTCAGGAATCTTAATGGGCTGACAGGGAAAGTATTTCAATTTCCTAGAGAAGAAAGTTCTCTAGAAAAACTCACACTGGCAGACGTAGATATTCCAACCATATTATTAATCTTGAAATCAGTAATTTCTTATTAATGCAAATGCTGTAAAACATAGCAAAAATGCAGTAATTTGCAAAAATGAACATGATACAATAGGAACGCTGTCATTTCAGGAGTACTCTTGGAAGCCTGTGCTTAACAAGAAACTGTGGATCTAAAGCATTCAAGTCTTGAATTCTTCTTCTAATTGCTATATTCAGTGGTATCTTAGTTAAGACGAGACAAGCCTGCAGCTGAGCTGAATAACTTGGTGTTAAGCAGAAGCAACTACATTGCACGGATAGGACGAAACATGAGCTTGGACACAGGCCAGAGAAACTGAGTGTGAGTGACTCAGAGTAGGAAGCAAACTCCGCAAAAGTTATGCTCAAGAGTAATTCTATCAGTAGCAGCTTATCCCATATGTCATAGCCTCTGCATTAAAAATTGCTAGGTCAGAAATGAAAACAACATAATTAAATATTATTGTGACCTGTTCAGAACAATGAAAATATGAGAAGTCTTGCTTTACATCTGGTTTTGTGGTTTTATGCCCTAATTTCCCCCAAAGTAATATTTTAATAACCTTAAAACTTAAAGATCTTTAGCCGAACTCTTTCACTTTCCACCTTTGCTATTCACTTTTCTTGTTTCTTCTCTGTAACAAAGCAACATAATATCAATTTCCTACACAGTGAAAAAATTGACTGAGTCTTCAGCCAGCATAAATCTTATTAGCTACATTAAAACCAGTGAAAATATATTGATTTCTAGGACCTGCCAATCTGAAGCACTAGTAATAATATATTTCTCTGTCTTGTTCTTTAATATGCAGGACTGATATTCCTTGAGCTAGAAGCAGTTTATCCACAAGTAGAAAGGAATTCCAGTTGAAACTGGTGGGCATTTTGATTCCTTTGGCATCTGTACAGTAGAAACTGATATCAGTTAATGAAACCTTCAGCATTAATAGGACTTACATGTGAGAAATACAAGTCTGACATAAATATATACAGACGCGCCAGCAGTGAAAATATGATCCAGAAATTTGTATTGAATGCCTGATGTGTCACTAAATTAATATTCTACTACTTTTGTCATTCCATTTTAAAAATAATAACTTTTTTGGCAGCAGAGACAGTGGGATTTTTGTCTCTCAGCAAATTAAGCTTCAAATGCATCTCGTTGATATAAAAAGTAATAGTATCACTGTAAGAATCTGGACTATATACTCTCTGGAAAATCCTATCTCACATTTGGAAGGCTAAATGGTCAAAATTAACAGGCAAGTGTAAGGGGAAATAAACGAGTGAGACGCAGATGCCCGAAAGTGGATAAGAAACTAAATTCTCTTCTATCATAATGCAACCGTTACACCCCAGAGAGTCTAGATATGAAGTCTGACGCACTGATATTAGTATTTGAAAAGGCCTTGGCATTTCAAACGATTAAACACTGACCTACCATTAGTCTTTCCCTTTGTTTGAAGGGCTTTTATAAAAGAAAAAAGAAAATAACAGCAAAATTATGCCTTTAAAACCTGTGATAGTTCTTATCTTTAAGAGGCGGAAATCATATTCTTCCTTTCCCTCCAGCAAAACACATCCTACAGCTGACGTGACTTGAGGTCATTCTCCCTGCTAATCAACACTCATAGATGGGCTGTGTGGAATCAAAGAAAACCTGGAAATATCATAGGAAACCTTTTTCTTTCCTCTAGCATGTAATTTTACGCAGCTTGCCAGGGATGTAAGATTCCACTGTGAGAGCAAGGACTCTGGGCCACATTCCAAAAGGAGGCAACCCGAGGCAAACCTTGGATGTTCTCCTTTGCTGTGGTCTGTGGATCTGCAGTGTATAAGTGTAGTATCACAGGCGTTTGTTATTTGCCTACTTGTCAGAGCTATAGTGTCATTACAGCAGCAGCCTGGACCCTCCAGGGTACAGCAACACGTGGAACAGCATGAGCCTTCACCACCCTAACCACATCCCAGCCAAAGCATAACATGGGTAGTGGGAAGGTGCACTTCCTAGAATCAGGTTAAAATGTACGTGCATATGTATCTCCTTATGGGTCCCTTCCAAGTTGATATATTCTATGATACATGGATCATAGGATTTGCAGGAGTTACCCAGCTACCATTGCAATATAAAACATTTTTCACCTTTTGAATCTGCTGTTTTAAGCTCTTGACAGAACCAGGTAGGCATAACCAACATGAGGTGGTTACGCTTTCATTGTATTTTCTAGACTTTATTCCATTTTTTTAAGGAAAGCTTGAATTTTTGTAGAGTACCTGACTCCAGAAGCTTGAGCCTCTGGCAAGGTCAGCGCTATCTAAAGCTTAATCTGAATCCAGTAGGAAGTAGTACTATACTTTGCAGACACCTGACTACCTGAGGCTGTTGAAATACACAAAGGCAAAAATCAAGTGCTAGTCTTAACATCTAGCATTCTGCTACTGAGAAAATCCAGAATATAAGGTGACCATACTCTGGTTCTTAAATAGATGGAATAATGCCTTGAAACATAAGACACAGTCACCTGTACCGTGGTGTTGGGGTGAAGAGGTCCTTTTCCAGTGACCTGTACCCACGCTGCTAGGACTTTCTTCCCTGTGTTGGTAGGCTGCTTACCAGTGGTCACAATAAGGTATGTGGGCAGGTTATGTGGGCTGACACTGTGTTTGCCCTTGATGTATCTGCGGGGAAATCTCTGCCCTCTTCTCATCTCAGTCCAGTAACTCTCACATGCTCTGCATTTTAGGTGATGCTCACTAAGGAAACAGAAAAAATGTCAGAGGGCAGGGAACAGCACAGCAACCCCCTGACCTTTTCATGCTCCAGACTTGTGAGGCTTGAAGAGGGGATTCAGTGCTTTAAGGAGCCAAATATGCTCTAAGGGATTAAAATGGAACACATCAGACCACATTCATCTCCAGTACATTTTCCCATACCATTGGAGTCAATCCAAACTTCTCCTCCTTTTTTGTTCACATGAATTGTTCCACTAAACTTCATTTCTAATTCACTGTTTGGACAGAAGAAGCACCAGAAGCATACACAAGAAACAGGTTACATCATTTGCAACTTCATTTCTAATTCACTGTTTTGACAGAAGAAGCACCAGAAGCATACCCAAGAAACAGGTTACATCATTTGCAGGACCTGAGGGTTATATGTAGACACATATATCTGATCAGCTGAATCACTCTTGGCTGCATTAGCTTGCACTGAGTAATTCTCCCTTGACTGTGATAGCACCCAGACAACAAGCAGAAGCCTACATGAAGACACCCCAAGTGAGGTGTACCCTTCCACGAGCTCAATCCCACCATTAATATTTTTACCTGAATTCACTGGGAATCTGAACAAGTTTATGAAAAGAAAATCCGCTGGAACTCAGTAGATTTATAGAAGTCATATCTGATTCAGAAAGCTGTAACTGGTTGGAAGCTAAGGAAGAACTTGGGGCATGTTAAACCCCTCTGCTTTACATTTCTGGGCATTGGGATGAGGTACAATACCCATCCTTCATTCAGAGATTAGCTTTACCTGATAACGCTACTGCTGCTCCTGAGCAACCTGGTTTGAATTCAGTGCTGATTCTGCTTTGAGCAAGAGGTTGGACTAGAGGCTTCCTGAGGTCACTTCCAACCTGAATTATCATCTAAGACTTCTTTGGAAAGGTTCTTCCTGTGGAAAGGTCTGGGACAGAATTGCCTTAATGATGCTGTGGCCTGGGCGAGCTAATGTCTAGAAACAGCTGGTGACATATGCAGATGCTGGAGCCACAGCTGGTGGATCAACCATTGTGAAGGCTCTTCATAGATATAATCCATATTGGTGCATGAGCCAAGAGACATGTAATAATTGAATGAGGACCGTTAAACCCCAGGGCAAAATTAATCGAAAGTCATTACCTAGTCATGACCATTAGAGTAACTAGTTGAGATGAACACCTGCTTTTTTGGTCTTAGGAAATGGGTAGCTTTCATATTGCTTCCATTTCTGCACAATATCAGATAGGAGATGGGAACTACAGAACCTTTTTTCTCAGAGGTGCCCTTAACTGCCGTGTTTAGCTGACTCACTTCCACAGCTTCAAGCAATAATGTGGGCAAATTAACGGTATGTTTTCTTTCCTTTTGTTTTTTTGGTTGGGTTTTTTTTGTTGTTTTTTTTTTGTTGTTGTTTTTAGAGAAGGATATTTATTAGTTGTCTGACTTCAGAAGAGAAATGGGGACAGGAAATTAAACTGGCCCAAGGTAAACCCAACTGTGTACTTCTCTAGTGGCTTCATATTTTTCTCATTAGGAGTAAAAGTATATCAAGCTCAAACCTGTTTCCCGTTATATGGATAAGACAGTTTGTTATGCAAGGTGGTTTCAACACATGGTGCTATGCTCCATCTCATCCAACAAACCCTTAGCCAAGGATTGTGTCTTCTGGGGTCCAGCTTACTTTCATATAACAGGGATTAGTTTTTCATTGTTTCTGAAAAATGATAGGTCTCTGGAAATGTAGAAGTCTATTTTTCAGTAAGGGAATGTCAATTTTCTCCATTCTTATGAAACACTTCACATGCTGGCTGATGTTTTTTTAGAGAGAGAGAAATTAAGTCACACCATTTTAGTGATATATATAACATCACTGATGGCTGAGACTTCTCTGCTTTGCATATCCCAGCCATCCCCTAGGTAAGGCAGCTTTTGCAGAACCACGGCAATGATGTGGCTGGCACATAATAAGAAGCGTGTTGTAGACCAACTGTAAAACAAATTCCCTTTTATTAAAGTTTTTTTTAATATTCATGTTGGGAGAAGAACTGTGTTTTCATGTCCACAAGAAATCTAGACTTTCAAGGAGCTGTGCTGCAACAAATAATATCTTTATATCAGACAGACCTCTTTCCTTGTCTGTTGAATTCAAATAAACAGCTAACAACTTGCACCAGGCCTGCTGTTTTCAGCATTCCAAAGTATTAGCTTATCTCTGCCACGGCAGAATTTTTTCTTAAAAGAAGACTTTTAGCATTTTATTCAAGCAAATTCTCAGTGTCTTACTGCATTTTCTTCCTGTAGCTTAAACTTTCCCTTCTTTGATTTTCCTTATTTTTCTTAGTAAGGAAAACTCTTCACATTCATTTAAATGGTTCATGCTGTCTTATTCATCTCCATGCTGGAAATATTAATTATGCTGCTTTGTACCAACTAACAATCATTTAAATGGGCAAATTTCTTTAATGCGATGTTCTTCAAATGTAATCTCAGAAATTAATCTTCCCACTTCCCTCCAAACCATCTTCCACTCTCTGGCCTGTCCCTTTGTCTGACTTTTCTCACTCTTTCAGCTCCAACCGTGTCATGAAAATAACTTCTTAACTTCCATCTTGATAATATACCTTTCTTCCGCTGGAAGTCTGTCCCAGACCTCCCTAGCTATAAAATTTCCTTTAACTCACAGTCAAAATGTATGCAGAGGCTTTATCCCCAGCTATTTAACTGCAGTTATTCTCGTCTCTCCTTGCTATTTAACAGTATTACTCTGAAATGGATGTTTCTGTACCCATTATTTCAGTGTTAGGCGTTCAGAAAGTACAAAAGCCTCATTTCTTTAGGAAGTAGACTAGGGCAAAGATCTAAAGAGTTTCACGTAAAATTATACGACAGGAGCACTCAGAAGAAGCTGCTTATGAGGCAAAGAATTAGCTTTGGATCGTATCCTAGGTCAACAATAGAAGCATTCAGCAGAACCTAGGGACAAAACATATTGTCCTCTGCTAGATTATCCTTCCTATAAATACAGCCTTAAGAGCTCTAAAGGGGACTCATTCAATTCCCCAAGCACAAATCATATTTTCCATTCTTTGGACAGCAGACACCCTCCAGGAACAAGACTAACCTTCCTCCTCCCACCCTGTCTTCAGGCTCATGAGAAACCGGCCAGGGCTTTGTGTTGCAGCAGCCTGGTATGCCATAAAGAGAAGAGTGATGGTTTTATTTATATTAAACCAGAGCACATAAAGTTTACATGTGAAGATGGTGACAGGCAGTAAAAGTCAGTTCCTCTATAGGACCTCCATTTAGCACAGCTAGTTAGAGAGAGACCCTATGTCTCATTTACACTTTTACTTTTTGATGTGCCTCTGGGAAAGTTGCTTTGGGGAAACATTTTTTAAAAAAATCTTGCTGCTGAGAAATAAACAACTTCTATTCAAAGGAAGAGGAATGGTGCATTGTTTTTTTCTTTTCTTTACCCAGCAAAACCCAAGTAAATAGTTCATTTTCAGAAACACTTTTGAAGCACTCCTTTATACCAGGGAGCTATTTATGATCTCCTGTACTGCCAGCCCAGAAGGAGATGGATTTTCAATGGGGAATTTTGGGCATATCTGAATTTTGAGCCTAATAAAATCTTCCTTTCTGTGTTGTTACTGGAATAACTAGCTGGATTTGCAGAAGCCTCCCAGTATGGTTGTTGGCAATTGCACCAAAGCGATATTCATTTTATACTTCTAGACAAACACTCCAGGCAAACCTGTGGCGTTTCCAAACTTTCCGAGACTGAGGCAGTTCTTACGGTCTTGTGCAGAGCATTGAAGATTTCACATTTCCATGGAGAAAAAAAAAAAGCAGCTCTGAATACATGCAATGGATTTCAGGAATTAGGGGGAACGATTCCAGCTCCTTCATTTCTCAACCTTATTCATCAAGCAAGACATCTTATCAAAGGAAGGAAAAGGGACCAAACCTGACTTTATTCATTCCTCAGTCTAAATACTGTCATCGTTAACTTCAGGAGAAGTTGTATGTGTATGTATAAGGAAACATGTGCCACAGTTCTGCTTTGAAAGTGTTCACTGACTTCACTTGGCACAGAATTAGCGTTAAGTGCCCGGAAAGGTTTGGCTTTCTGTGGTACCTCTCAGCAATTCCTGGAGAGGGGATGCACAGGGCTCTACCAGGAAAGTACACAGAGAATGTCTTTGCTCCTTTCTGGTTCACAAATGCCAGAAGAAGAACCCCTTGCGGAGACGTCAGGACACATTTTTTGCCCTCCTGCTGTTTATAGAGTTTCCTCCGGGATGCCTGTCAGGCCCGGTATATTTGATGTAACAGGTTAATGTTGTGCCTTAGCCTCAGATCTCACTGACTTCAGTGGGGTCGCAGCAGTTGAACACCAGCACTAGCTTTGGCTCCGGATGCCAGAAAGAGCAATACTTTCCCATTAGGTCGCACATTAACAAATACACAGGGCTACATGCTGCTGCCAGCCAGGCCAGAAAAACCTGCAGGAGGCGTTCACTTGCTCCATGACATTGGCATTAATACTAATCTGGAGGTACTGAGGAGCACAGTCACAGACCGTGGTGTCTCTTTGTGCCACGTACCGCATCAACCCACAGTGGAAAGCGTTCCTCTGCCTCTGCGTATTTGTAGTCAAGAGAAAACAGTTTAAAAACATGGAAATGTAGAAATTGAGAAATGCAGGCACATAACAGACAGACAGTTTGCCATCTGCAAAGTTGAGCACAAGCACAATAGAGTTTGGACTGGTTTCCTTAACTCCGGAACGGAGATTTTTCCAAGAATGAAGATTTCTTTGACATTTTCAATTGTGATACCAGGTAAAGATCTCTCTGTTATTGAATTCTCTCCATTAAGCTAGAGAATGGACAAATAAGCAAAAATGTACTACTGCTCTAAAGAAAACAGGCAATTTCCTCTTGTCCTGAGACAAACAGGAAATTTTTCAAGGGCTATTTTTTCTTCCTTTAGTATTTGTGATGTGGTTTAGTATCCTTGCTTTAAAAATGCTTCTCTTAAAGGTAGCTACATACAGCCCAGATAGTGACATTTTTTAGGATTCTCTGATTAAAGAAATGTTATTTTCGACTCACCTGAAGGTTCAAATTATCTGCTAAAGTGCATGAGCCCTGCTACAATAACTTATATGTTGTTTTTACTACTGCATCAGTTTAACCAGGAAAGATCCGTAATATTCATTCTCATGTGTGCTGTGGAAATTTCCAGTTGTTCTCAGTCTATGGCTCTTGCCATGTCAGATCTTGATTTAGAATTGGCACCCACTAATAGATTCTTTTTTTAATTTCTATTTAATTTGAATTAGGAAATGAAATTTGGGTTTACCTCATCTGAAGAATATTTCTGTCTATCAATCTGTCTCTGGTGGGTGACTATGTGTGGAGGGGTGTATACACATATGTACAAAATATCCAAATACATATGGCATAATACATAGAATACTAAAGAAAGAAAAACAATTTTAACCGTTTATTCACCAGTCAGGAAGGGTGGTGGTCAAATGAATTTCCTTATATTTCATACTTAATCCTACTTAGCTTGACAGCTGGTCACAGAAAAAATTGTTGTCCAAATAATCCCAGCACGACTCCATTTGAATTACAATATTAGGCAATCTACTAAATTAATGATGGTTTTAGGTCTGTTGGAACTCATTATTTTACAACCCTTTGTGCATCCCTTTCATCAATTTCTATCATTTTTGCTTAGAGAGGACCTTTAATCTGACGCTTGTAGTGCATTTTTCAGGCAAGGCACCAGTCATCCTCAGATCCTCTGGAGGTGGATGCAGTTCATGGTATAAAACCTGCTTGAACCACTCTGTTCTAGCACCAAAAGACTGGTGAGCAGGTGGATAATCACTGAGGGCTTTGCCTTGTGCCAGAAATGGCCACATTGCTGCATTCCTGCGTGCTCTCTGCCAGAAGCTCAGGATATGGCTATATTATTATTGAAGCACACAGCAAATCTTTGTAGAAATGGAAATAAGAAATAACGTCTGAGACCTGAGATAAGGATTAGAGCTATAAGCCCTGCTATCCCCAAATGTTCTGGAGGATGGGTGATAACTATCAGGTTTACATCTCAGCCCAGATGTTTCTGCTGTCACTGCATGAACACATTAGAAAGTGGCCAAGACTGTGGCCAGTTTTGAGCAGGTGCCTTTCCTGTGTTCCACCTCCCCAGCCTGGTGTGATTCAATACAATGCTGGCATGCCATAAAAGACTGCTGCTGCAGAACTGAAGTTGAATAATGAGCTATTGTTGTGGCTATCTCATGTACAGGAACCATTTTGCTCACTCTAAAAATGCAGTGACTTCTGGTCCCTAGTAGAAGCTCGAGTGCTTCAGCACACAGATGTCCCAGCACAGGCAAGGTTGGCAGGAGAAGCCTACACTGGATCGAAAACAGGGAGGGCGGAGGGCAGTGACAAGAAGAATGAAGCTCACTGTACTGAAACCTAAGAAAGACGCAGTATATAATCTGCATTGAGAAAAGGCATCCAAGGATTTTTAATAAGCGCTAGAGGTCAGGAACTCAGCTGCGTGTCTCGTCCATCCAGCGGCACCTCTGGAACTGCAATTTTCCAAACTGACTCAGAGGAAAAGCAGCATCACTTACTCAATTGTCCACTCACGCTGTCAAGCTCTCAGTTTATTTTGGAAGTTCTTCCAACTCAACCCGACTTTGTTTAATTTGAGGTTGGAGGAGAACAGACTCATAGGGCGCGGGCAGAAAGAGAGAGGGAAATCACTAGGTAAACACTGAGTCATCAAGGCCAACCGAGCAAGTCCTGCTCCCCATGGTCAGAGGGCTACCACTGGTGCACTGGTCTGGACCAAATGTGGGGAGTCTGGTGATTCCCATCTGTGATCCCCTCTGAGGCAACTTTCTAAAGGATGGGAAAGATTCAGTGAGGAATACCAGGATAAAAACATCAGTACTGACCCCCACACACCATCAAATGGTGTGGCAGGTCTCAACTTTATGAAGGGGAACTCCCAGTGCAGGGGCAATTTTATGTTTGCACTAGAGGTCTCTGGGCCTTGGAAATTTGTCGGGACACCAGCATTGGTGTCCTAGAGATAGGATGATACATCTGCAGAAGCACATTGTATGACCCACCCTGTGCTCCAGTCTCTGGAAACAAGAGATTGTCCAGCCTTCAGCTTTCCTGAGTAGCAGAAGAAGGCTGGAGCTGGGGGACACATAGACAGCAGAGAAAAAAATACATGTCCAGCATAGGGGTTGAAAGCTGCTCTGCGGCTGCTGGACCGCAATCCTGGTAAGCGGGATACCTTATGGAAAGGGGACTTATTCTGTAGTGTGACTTTGGTGAAGGTGGAAGGTGTCTCAAAGTAGCAGATACTTCCCCGGTATGAAGAATCAAGGACAGCAAAGGGCTTATTTTTCCCTGTCTTTGAGAAAGGATTTGGAGTTGGCCACTGCATGTTTATCACCAAAGGGCATTGCACCCTTATGCGCACCAATTATTCTGCCACAGCTGATCCAGCTCTGGGGATGCTCTGCTGAGCAGTAGTAGCATAGGCACAGCCAACTGCACTGGAAATCCAAAGGCTGTTCCAGAAACAAGTGGCTTTCCATGCTCCAGGAGAGGTATCTATATGACTATTAACCTGTCTTAAGAAAATGCTCCAGACCTCTGAATCCAGTGACCATAGATCTCTTCTGTTTTTTCCAGAAAGTTCTCAGTTGCACTAACAATATTTATCAGTCCATTGAGTGTTTTTTAAAAACAAGTCCTTCTATTTGTTATTCTTGATTGTTTTTCTTTTCTCTTTATCTACCCTGAACAACACTACCTTCAGGTCTGTTTTCATTGCCTACAATTTTTGATCCACTTATAACTTTTAAAATAATATCTTTCATCATAAACTTCAAGGCAGAGTTTTCAAATAGTTTTCAAATTGTAGCCCCGAGACTTAGGGGGCACATTTCCTGGCACTCTAATCAGTATGCCAAGATACAGAAATTATGAAATTGTAAAGCAGTGTCTACATTTTTCACAAACTGATTTTTTTCACCCACCCCCCCAAAAAAAAACAAATGAAAAATGAGCTAAAGAAATTTTCTCAGCATTTTTTTAAAAGCTTGATAAAAGTGCTCAAGATAATCATTGCTGAACTGCAAATATTGTGATACCTTACAGTACAGAAGCCTCCTCTCACCCACCTTTCCTGCTTGAGCTCTTTGTTGGTCATTAACTGCCCTTGACGAATAGTTTCTTCCCTTATCCAAACTCCAGATCTGTCCTGACTAGACAATAGCCAGCTACGCTGGCAGATGAGTGCATTTTGGATTAGGTGTTCTCTATTCTTAGAGTTATACCTAATGGAAATTTGTAACATGTAGTAATCCAAAAAAAGATATGAGATCATGCAAGGAAAAATATTTAAATTTTTAGAATAATAAACACACTGCATACTCCTCTTTCAGCTTTCCCAATTCTTGAATTTTTTACTTTGGCACCCACACCACTACTAAATATATGGGAAGTTAAGTGTCTTAAAAGGATTCAGTAATCTAAATACCTCTCTGAATATTGTCCAGAATGTCTTATTCGGAACCAGCCAAAGTAACTAAAAATATTTCCATTGACTTCAGTGAAGTTTGGATCAAACTCTTCATATGTGACTGTTTTGCTTGTCAGTACAAAACAGACCTTAATATTGAACATCTTAAAGGAGCATCCTGCTTTTTCATTCTCCCTTCCTTCTCTTCAGCCTTGCACCTTCCATGACTGTTTTTTTGTGCTTCATTTTCTTGTTTTTTGCTTTTTTCCCTTTGAGCAATGAGAAAGTCACAGATACATCCCAATTCATTTTGGATACTTAACAGAGGCTCCCAAGCCTGGAGCCTCATCATGCCAAAGAAGAGCTGGATGTCTATGGAGGAAAACTCAATACATCTAAAGCCTGAAATACCTCTCTTTGTCTCTCCTTCTCTGTGAACTAGAGAGTAGCCTACGGAAAAGAGTTTCTCGCTTGGCCCCTCAGTGCAGGACCTACAGCTAGGCAGGATAAATCTAAGCTGAGGCACACAATCCCACCCAGTATCCACTGGGGATACTGGATAGCCACTGACTCCATTAAACTGCTCCCACCACATTTTTCCTGTAAAAAACACCCCTCCAAGAGCAAGGCAGGGTCAGAACACAGGACACAGTCATACACGTCCAAGCCCTCTTCCCAACCTTGTCAAACAAACAGCACTCCCTTTCTCTCTATTCTTTTTCTCGATAGTGAATCTACACCTCATTTTCCACAGGAAGGGCAGGAAGACAAAGCAGCTGGCAGGGGTGCCGGCCCTGTCCCTCCCCTCCTTGTCCTCAGGTTGAAAACCATGACATCAAAGCAAATCTCTGTCGTTTCTCCATATTGTCTATACGCTGAAGGAGGCATTGTGCTCTTGGTGTTGGGTTGTGGTTTCAGGATATGCCCCATTGCGATGGGCTCTGCACAAGGAGAGCCGTTCTGCTGTTCTCCCCTGCACTGGGCTCAGACCCAGCTCCCCCCTCAACCCTCCCCAGACAGTCCAAGCTTGTCAGTGAGAAATGAATGGATTTGCTTTCCTCTGTAGTTCTTTCTTGCAAGGGAGGAGAAGAGCTGCTGCCCTCCCCATCCCCAGGGAGGTCTCCCCACTGCTCCTCTGGCCAGAACATTTATAAATGGAAGTGAAAGAGAAAATAAAAAATCAAAATTCTGAGTATTTGACAGTGAGAAGCACTGAGACCGGGTCTTTTAGGAACTATTTTATCCATTAACAGAAACTGCTGCCAGATTTGTAAAATTGGTATGATGGAGACTTAGACTTAGATTTTGCCTACAGTGTTATTTTATGGTCTTGGAAACAACATATTTAATTGTATTCCAGAGGTGTTCCTCACACGGGAACAGGGCTCCCACCCTAACATAAGATTCATGAAGTAGTCCCCTAAGCTTACTAAAATCAGTGACTGCCCTGATCTTTCCGTCTGTCCCCACAGGCTCTTCTTTTCTGAGATGTCCTTGTGCAGAGCTCTGAATTATGTCTTTGTTGCTTGGAGAGTTACTGGCTGAGGAGCAAGAAACATTTGGGGTTATCATCTACTCCCTCTTTACAAATGGCCAGTTTCAGGGCTTTTAGATAGAGGAAAGAGCCAGCCATCAGCATTTTGTGGCAAGCAAAAGGGGAAGACCAGACGCGAGTGCTACTGAAATCAGACCTCCCGTGTTTAATGGCAGTTGGACCTCTCGAGGAAACCACTTGGGCGGATACCCTGTCCCATGTGGTTGAGCAGTTCCCTCTGCCAGTGGTTTCAGAGGAAAAGATCACGTATCACACACACAGCCAGAGCCTTCTGGAGTTAATAAAATGATTCACTCTTCTTCCCCAAAATGTTTTGCGTTAACCCATCAAAATTTCCGAAACAGTGGTACAATGGAATGAATATTTGTGAGCACCAGGCTTGAGAGAGATAAGCAGCCAACCCACAGTAACACGGGGGTGGATGATACTGAGCTGCTCAGGAATCACCTTCTTAATATCAGATTTTATTATGTTTTCAAAAACTGCCTCATTTTCTGAATTCACTGTAATGCCACAATATGCAAAAACATTTATTTGTTAATTTAATTTTTTTGATCCTTTATTCCCCTTTTGCCTAAATGATTCCTGAAAAGATACTGTATTTGCAGCTTTAGATCCCAAATATCTGTGTGACTTCACATAAGAATAAGATTTCAAATTAGCTCAAGTTTGAAACTGCAGTCAAGAATATTCTGCAAGAAAGGGGACATGGAAAAGATGTGAAATACTTATTCTTAACAGAATCAGGTGAAGTAACTGACTAGAAGGCCATTTCCATTTATAGTACTCTGTGTACTACTGTGGCTGTAGCACTGCCTCTGAGAGTGGGATGATTTCAAGTTTAAAAGTGTATCTACCTTTTTTTTCTCCTGTTATGGGACAACGACAACAGTAAAATGACAACATTTTGAGGAGGAGGAGGAGTTGTGGCGAGGCAGTGTTTATGTAGCATGATGGTCAATAGCTGTGAGCACCTGGCTGGGAGACGGCTGAAACCTGCACCCCTGCTACATGTAGCTGCCTCACATCTTTCTCCATTCTACACCTGAGAGTTCAGGGGTTTTCCCATTTTTGCACAGCAAAAGGAGGAACTCACAGAAATCACAGCTGGGATTCTGTGTCAGGCAGCATCTGAGCCCCCTGCCTAACGCAACAGGTGATGCTCACACTTTTAGTGATGGGGTTTCTCTTGCTACACCTCTCTCTCGCTGTTTCCATACATTTTCATTGCAGTCATCATCAGCTTACACAAACCATTAATTAGGTATTGAAAAAGAACCACGTTCTCAGATGCAAAAACAACTTTGGTATATCCACATTAATCAGCATGTTACCTGAGACCTTCAAAACCACAAAAGGGACTCGATCATGCAACTGTCAGTGATTTCAGTGTTATATTGGTGTCAAAAAGTCACCTTTCAGCCACTTGGATGTACAAAACTGAACATAAGCAAAACTGATCACAACCATAATGTCTTAAAGCTCTGAAATGGGGGTGGGGAGGAAGGACCGTCCCTATGGCATAGGTCCACCCTGGCATCAGTCAGGGCTGGATCCTCTGTTACAATAAGCATTTGGCTGCCGGGGGTCACCATCACCACCACCATCAGCCCAACCACCACACATACACACTCATCTTTAGTACATTACAGNAATATTTGGTAACTTATCATACCCGCTGAGATTGAATTAACGCCACCTATCTGCTGAGAAGCCCTCTTTACATAAAAAAAAAAAAAAAAAAAAAAAAAGAAGGAGGGATTAAAAGTTTGTACTTACCGAGTTGAGCCCCAGGAGGTTGTTTGGGAGAGAGGAGGTGACTCCCGACAGAATAGCTGTGGCCACCACTGCCCCCAGGCACTGGGCAATGATGTACATGAGCGCCTTGAAGATGCTGATCTGGCAGCTCAGCAGGAGGCCCAGGGTCACAGCCGGGTTCAGGTGAGCACCGCTGATGTGGCCCACGCTTTGTGCCATGGTAGCGATGGATAACCCAAAAGCCAGCGAAACCTTCACGTTGTCCTGAGACCTCGTTGACGTTTTGTTGCCCACCACTGGGAAGCTAAAACCCAGAGCTGAGCCTATGCTGATAAAAATAAAAAGGCTCATGGCAAGGAACTCTGCCACCACTGCCCTCCAGAACATTTTCTTTTTGAATTCACTAGCCATCTTTCCTCTCTCTCTCTCTCCTCCCTCACTTTCCCTTCTCCTCTCTCCCTTCCTTTGCCTGATATTTTTCCTTTGAGGTCTGAAGAGAAATCTGGAGAAAAAATACAGTCCTTGGATTATTTATAGGGCTTTGGGTGGTCTGTAGGAGGGAAGGGGTGTTGCACAAAAGGAGGAAAGAACGTCTACATAGATGCTGACTGCTAGATTGATGTAAGATACTGTATGCCTGCCAAAGTTTTTTCTTCCCTTTTTTTTTTTTCCCCTCTCTTAACAGCGTTCGATCTCCGCTGCCGTTTTTAAGAGGCTTTTTAAAATCCTTGGAAAAAGTCTTTATGAGTGCCTCAGGAATTTTACCCTCACTTCTTTAACTCCTGTATCATCATTCAGCACACAGATCGGAGTGAGAGCTTTTATGGGATTTCTGTCTCAAGCTGGACTGAAACAAAAAGCAAAGTTATCTGTGCAGGCTGGTGAGTTATTCACACTCAGCTTCACCGGCGGCAGATGACATCCGAAAGTAGTAAATAAAACTAACAACTAGATCCACATTCTAGAGACTTAAGTACCTCTGTTTCATTTGAAAACAGGTAGAAATGTCTTTTCTGCTGGCTCTGTGGAGACTTGGACTTGTTTCTGATGCCAAACCTCATGGCTGTACAGTCAAACACACATATTTACACAGGCTCGCACAAGCTGGTGGTAACCGGTGAATGGGTAGGGATCGATTTTAATCTCTGTGACCGCCGTGTAAATCTAACATAACCCTGCAAGTAAGCTGGAAACTTTATATGGATGTAATTTGGATGCTGAGGGGCAGATGGTTTGGGGTTGTTTGTGTTTGGTGGGTTTTTTTAATTTTTTTTTTTTAATTTACTTCATTTCTTCACTTTTTTTCTTTCCCAGGGTTTCCCCAGGCTTGCTCTCCTGCGCTCCTTCTAACCAGCAGGAAAAAAAGCCAATTTGGGAGCTACCTAACCCATGTCCTGCAGTGAGAGCGTATCTCGCACCACTCTGCTGAAGGTCAGCAGTCCTGGCGGTCACCAGGGAGACTGGCTGCTGCCACTGAGCCACAGCACTGGCCGGGGACGGAGACCGAGACAGAAGGGGAGAGCGAGGGAGAAGGGAAATTACATGCTTGATTTTGCAGACAAAATGAAACTCCCGGCAGTGCCAGAGTGTCTTTCGGAGCAAAAGGTCTAACCGCCTCTGGTTTTATCACAGCAGGAATTGTTTACATGCCTCACATTAACCCCTGTGTTATCAGGTCTGTGCCTGCTTTAACTGCTGGTGGTACCTTCATCTTTAAATCAGGGGCTTTGCTCTGACTTCCAACTACGCAAAATCTGATCCTGGGTCAGAAACTACCTCCCAAGGCACAAGTCTTGAAAGATGGGTGTTTAAAATCAGCCTACTCCTCTGTCCCCTCTTTTTTTTTTTTTCTCCTTCTCCTTACTTTAGTGCACTGGTGTCAACTTCTAAATTGTACTTAAATTAATTCAAGATTTTTTCACTTGGACAATATGTCCCTATGAAGATAAAATACACACCTGGGTAGCATTAGACAGTCAAGAAGGGTTTTTAAAATATATTCAGTTTTTCAAAAGATGATTCAGACTCAAAGCTGAAGACTGCTTAAATAATAATCCAGATGTCGGCAGCCTGTCATCCTCAAGTTCTTATTCTTTCTAGACATCAGATGTTCTTGATTTTCCATATAAGCAATTTTATTTCCTTCTGCTTTATAGTACACTTACACAACAGAACTGTACCAGTGAAAACAGGAAAAAGCAAAGAAATGGGAACAAATTAATTATTGGTTTTACCCTTCTAATTACAGTAGGACTTCAGTGAGGAACCACGTGACAGACAAATGAAAAATCAAATTTAGCCAAACATGATGTGTGGTGGAATTTTAATATAAGATACAGCTGATGCTGGCTGTATTTTGTTCAGTGAAACTTTTTATTTACTGAAAACAGTGTCTGAGACTTGAAGACCATAAGTGACCATCTTCTCTGGTTCTACCAAGCAGATGTCCAAGATGTAGGGCATACATCACACACCTCAGGGAACTAGGGGAAGCAGAGCTCTATGAATAGTTTACAAGAGTTTCCGTGTGTCCCAAATTGGCACCTGTGGGATGGAGCTGCCTAGATATTCAGCTGTGTTCACAGGAAATTCCCTCTTTACTCACTTCTTCCTACAATTAGGATCTGGATGACCAAACAACCTCTGTACCCCTACTGATAAGGTGAGAAGAAATCCCTCAAAGGAAAATTTCTATAAGCCAGGAAAATAGGCTGGAGAAGTATTGCAAAAATGCTTCCATGATTTCTACAGTCTCCCCTTGGTACCCCTGAGTGGCCTATGCCAGAGATGGGGTACCAGACAAACAAGACCTTTAACGTGACCGGTGGGATTGCCTTGGCCTATGTGAACAACACGCAAATTAAATGTGCCTTGAGAGCAGCAGATTGGTCACCCTCCTTGAGAGTTAGTAAATACACTTAGATTTTCATCCTGAGACTCTCCTTTTGTCTCTTCATAACTACTGCCCAACTGTCATTTGATATTTTGGAACAAGATGCCACCAGAAGGGTATAAATCAATAAAATTATCATGCAGACAGAAAGAAAAATGAAAAAATCACCTGAAATATACTAAAGACAAAAAACATCACATATAAACAGGAAAAATCACATCTAAAAGAAATGTGTGGAGCTGTTAGCTGATCTTACCCATCTACAGTCTATTATGAACAAAATCATGACCATCACTGCTGTGCTGTTATTAATTGCTGGCATGGTGATGATGCCCAGGGTCCCCATGCTTTCAGTGCTGCTCAGAGAGGCAGCAGAGACAGCCTTGTCCTGTGTGTAGAACTACCAAGCGGGGAAACAGAAGGAGACAGCAGCAAAAGAACAAATATTCTACACAGGTAGAGGGAATTGGCAGAATGGGCAAATTAATTCAACAGTATAAACGAAATAAGGAAAGTAGAGAGAAAGCATGAGTAGAGCAGCAATATACCAGTTGGGCATCTTCAGAAACGTCCTCCACAACAGATATCTAATCTCTTTATGCCACTTTTCCACAAAATAAGCTCCATCCTGCCTTACTTAGGCTGATGGCAAACACCCCAGCACAGAGAATCACAGAACGGCAGGGACTGGAAGGAACCTTCAGAGATCATCTAGTCCAACTCCCCTGCCAACGAAGGGTCACCCAGTGCAGGTTGGACAGGAACGCATCCAGGAGGGTTTTAAATATCTCCAGAGAAGGAGACTCCACAACCTCTCTGGGCAGCCTGTAAACTTGGCCGAGTGCTCATAAGCCTGTATACCCGGTCCCCATAAACCACCATGAACGGACAAAAAAGCAAAATCCAGCATCCTGCATATCAGATGAGCTGGGGGTTGTGAAGACAGCTTTTCTAGGCATGGTTTTAGCTTACGTGCCAAATCACACTCAAAGATGGGGTTTGTTTTTTTCTGGAATTATGTATCTAGAAATAGAGAGAGGTGACTGCCAACCTTATGTAAGTGTTTAGGACGGGCAATGAAGAACATATCTGATGGGAACAAGAGGGAGAAAGTAGGTTTTGAGCTGAGGGGTGATTCTTCACAGATGATTTAAACCGTTGTACTCTCAACAACTCTCTAATTTAGTTACACTAGAGACAGTTGAGTGAAAAATCAAACTCACAGTACTGGATATTTAATTGCCAAGATCCCAGGGCCAACTCATTTTTTGTCTGAAACAAATCAGGTTTTGAAGGGCTGTAGCACAATCCTCCCTTAACATTTCGGTCAGAAAACAAATGTACTTGTTAGTTAAGTGGTAGGCTATGTTCTGTGCTCCCACATGTCAAATTGCTCAGGATCTCTCTACTATTTGAACAAGAAACAAACGTCAGCAACTGCAAATTTGGTCTTGGCTAATATGACTTCTCTGGGAATTTTCCACTTAGGTGAAGGAACAGTCAAAGTTGAAGGGCAGACGGAATGTATGTCAGTCCAGCAGCCAAATGATTGGAAGAATCAGGGGAACTTCAGCAAACTACAATTATTCTTCTCTTGAGAAGAATTAATTATCCTGTGACCCTGCCAGCCAAATCTTTTAGCAGGCAAGCAGCAATCGCTAGGAAAACTATATTACTCACAGTTTCAGAGACAACACCAATTCCTACTTTCTCCCCATAGACTTTCACCCTTCTGAGGCATCACTGACGCTCACCACCGTGGAGCAGAGCAAAGCCATGCAGCAGGGAAGAGCTAGAGGATCGATGTATTCTTGCCCCAACACATCAGAAATGGAAAGGAGCCCAGCACTGATGTCTGGAATGAAAATGTTTTCCCCTGTATTCTGTTCAGTGCTGTCCATACAGAAAGCGTTCAGGGGCTGGGTTTCCTAGAAGAATAATGCCACTGACTTAAACAGATTTATACCAATATTCAGGAGCTGCTTCCTGGGCTTAGTTCACTTTCTGGCCAGAAGGAGAACCTGTCCCATTTTGTTAAAGTGAAAAGTACGAGGTGGCAGTTGAGTCAAGTAAAGACACTTGGGAACTTCCCTGCAAGAGAAATGCCTGAGCACAACTGACACCCGACAGCTTGAGTAAGGTGGCCAAGAACTGGGAGGGGTTTTAGACTGAATCCCTGACTTACCGCTCCTAAATTCAGGAAAGACAAAAGATTTCAGACACATTCCCCTCTTCAGCATTTGTTATCAGCTGGTCTAAGCACCCACTTGCTCCTTGTGCCTACTACTGAAAATTCACTCCTTAGATACTCAGCTGTCTTTGTTCCTGGGACATAAACTCAGAACCTGTAATATCCTCTTGCAGAGCTGGACACTTAAATCCCATTGTAAGGCTGGACCTGAATTCTTAGTAACTTGACTGGGAGGATCAGCAGTTATTTATCAACCACATGAATCACCTGCTGTGCCAGGAGTTGAGATGGTGTGTCACCCTGTAATGAGCAAGTTTCGAAGGCAGAAAGTTCACATGATTAATTTTCATTTGGGTATTTCATGATTCAGTGAAATCAAAGTAGGTTCTAAAGACTGAACAATTTTTTTCCTTTTCTTAAGAAAAAAAAATCTGTGCATTCCTTGGTGTTCACCTAATTATCATCATTCTCTTTTGACAGATTTTCTTTTTTCTTTTTTTAATTTTCACTACATATGGATATGTGAGCCTCCTTTCTGTAGCACTTCCCTGTTTCTGCTCTTCATTTCCCTTTTTCTTTTATTCTTTCCCTCCAGGCCACAGTAAGACAATGAAAGAGAAAAGTTTATCAATGAATATTGATGTGACAAAGTCTGCGATTGTACAGATCAATTAATGAAATTCAGTATCAGCAGAGGCAAACCTATTTACATCAATGGCAAACTTAATCCAGATAGAGATCATGATTTTAAAATTATTTTCTCTCAGTCATCCAAAGCATGTGAAGAGAAAAACACTCACAAATGTCCTCAGAGAGTTTACTTCAAATTTCATTTCAAGTCATTCTCTCCTTTGAGAGTAAAAGACCCTACTGCACTTCCTGAAAAGATATATATTGGAGTGATGGATGTGTTAGGACAGCACGATTCTCCACCACAAGTACAACAAAGCCGTGTGGGTGGCATTTGTTCTCCCCCAATTCTAGGTATCTACCATGAAAATGGCTCCAACTGAGCTCATGTCCTTTGTCTGCCTCTTAGTGAATGCATAGTGTGGGCATTTTCCGGATGTGATCACAGTCCTCCATTAAAGACATCTACACTCCATTGGCTCCATTTACAAGTATTTAGGCTGCCTAGGCTGCCTAGCTCCAGAGTCAGCACTTACCTTTCTCTGAAAATCCCAATTCTATGGCTATGAGAGCTGCACAGCTGCCAACTATGTCAGTGAAAGGATTGTTATTACCCTTTTTTTTTTTTTTTTGACACTTCTGGGACACGAAATAATAAAGATGATTCTCTTCCAGCTGGGACACAAAAGGGAATTTCCCAGACAACTGTTAAATCAGCGTCCGTCAGGAGACAGATTTTCCTTTCACCCTGATTTGCTTGTACCATCAAGTTGATATCAGCATCTCTCAAAAAAAGTAGCATTATGGAGTCTTTACTGCTGCCTGCTCTCCTGACACACAGCATGTAGTGCTAGAGAAAGGGTGTAGAAAAGTTGGCTCTCATCAGGGTCATCTTTTGTCTGAAAGCATCTTCCAAAATAGGCATATCTTTTCCCCAAGCTTATGCTGGAGAGAGAAACCACACACTCGGCTGCTTAGCAGCAGGCAACTTGCAGCAGCATTAATATACCAACCAACGTCCCTCTTAGAGCAGCAATGGATGTTAACCAAATGTGAACACACTTTCAGAGCAAGCCATTTTTGTGAGAAAGGGAGTATGAATCCCTTACCGTAAAATGCGAGAAAATCTTGCGTCTTTCTCCAAACAAAGCTTCTCATATACGTGTAACTTAAACACAGTTGTCTTGGGAAATGGTTTTTTTGGCAATCCTAGAAAATGCCACCACATTGAGGGTTAAATTCCAATCATTATTATTATTTTCTCAGTTAATATATTTAGCAACAATTGTCCTTTTGAGTTTCCTGTGCCCAGTGCATCACTGGGAGGTTGACCAATTTTTTTTTTTTCTTCTTTTTTTTTTGCCCTGCACATTGTGTTACATAAAATAACAAGTCTGCCAGGAATATTGGGCATGACACATCAGTAACTGTGCTAATGAAAGCCTTGGTAGTTCATTACAAACACAAGAGGTGAATAAACCATTGTTATTGCTATAGGAAAGTTTTCAGTATGGATCGCTGTTCGCTTGTTTTTTTAATGTGTGGGAGAAATCAAGTCTGATCTAATCCCACAAGCTGCAAAGCTTCACTGCAGCAATGATGATTATTTGGGTGTTTTGTCATTTGTTTTCAGAGAGGCTTTTTTAGGTAATTTTTTATGAGTTTTGTTACCCAGATTTCATCATTGCTGTGTGCTCTGTGTTCTGTTTCACCATGGCTCAATCGCTCAGGCTCACAGCTTGTCTTTTGGCACAGCCCGAGGTGCTGATTCAACATCAGACACTTCTTTATAATAGCGAATTTCTTTTAACTGCCAGGAGTTATAGGTCACTGGATGTTGAGCTGATATGAAAATAAAAGGGAGACCTTGAGGTGAAACTTGTGACCTATTTCCCAAGCAGGAAAAAGCCTTGAGGTGAACTTTGTCAGGTTTATCACACAACAACAGTCTGTGAAGCATCAGCTGGACTTGTCAAATCTGTGAGATCACATCGCAGCAGCAAAGTAACTCACCATCTTAGTACAGGCTGCAGAAATAAAGTGATAAAGTAACCATAGGCAGAGCACTTGTATGCCTTCCAGAACGCTGTGCCAGAACTCCATAGTAAATGGAGCATCCTGGGAGGTTACCTAGTCTTCCTGCATCTCCAATTACACTTACAATCCTCCTGACAGCAGTTTATCTAGGCTGTCTTGAAGATCTTCCTCACGGATGGTGATTTTTGTACCTCTTTAGATGATCAGTTCCAGTGCTTACGGTTAGAAAGGTTTCCTAACATCCAAACTTCCCAAATTTCCCTTCTTGCAATTAAAGCCCAAGAACATGCGCCTTGGAAAACAATTTATTCCCTTCCTCTCAAAAATGTGTGAGATTTTTAAAGATTATTAGTCTTATTTTTTCCAGACTAATCAACTCATTTTCTTAAAAAATTTCCTTTTTGGTCCTCTTGACTTCCGTAAATGTAGTCCTTTATCTGGTGTTTTTATGATTACATGTATGTATTATATATGTTTGTATGTATATGTATGATTATGACTGTGAATTTTCTCTATAGGATAACTTCCTTTGTACTTCAGACCATTTTTACAATCCACAAGGTTCATCTTAAATTCTAATCTTGCACGTCCTGAGTACTGCCACCCTCTTAACTCAATAATGTTTGATACTTTCACAGAATCACAGAATCACAGAATAGTCAGGGTTGGAAGGGACCTCTGGAGATCATCTAGTCCAACCCCCCCGCCAGAGCAGGGTCACCTACAACAGGTTGCACAGGACAGCGTCCAGGCGGGTTTTGAATGTCTCCAGAGTGGGAGACTCCACAACCTCTCTGGGCAGCCTGTGCCAGTGCTCCACCACCCTCAAAGTAAAGAAGTTCCTCCTCATGTTAAGATGGAACTTCCTATGTTCAAGGAAGTGAACACCTTTAACACCTGATCACTACTCCGTCAATCAAGACATAAACCAATTGAAAATTACACACCAGAAGAAGATCCTAGCAGAGCCACTATCTAAATAACATCCTCAATTTTGAAAATGAACCATTGCTAACTGTCTCTCAGGTGTAGTTTTCCAACAGTCATGCACTTACTGCAGTTTCACAGTCCTCGCTGATGCTGTCCTCCCGTGCTCACAGGAACAGAAAACTCAAAGTTTGACTAACGTCAAGAAATAACATATCTATTGCAACTCACCTACGTGTCAGACCTAAAGAAAAGAAATTCCTTAGTAATAGTGGCAGTCATCTCATCTGACTTCAGAGAGCTACCATTATGTTATTTGCACTTGTTTCCCTTACAGTCAGTGGAAAGAAACAGTCACCTTTGGCACTTGACTCATTGCATCTGTTAATACATCCAATCTGGATGCATGACTCCAGAGACACCATTGACCATGTTGACCAGATCTTTACTTCAAAGTAAACTTTGATATATAAACTTGTTAAACTTGTTTGTGCCACAAATTATTAGCAAGACCTACCATATTTCTCTGGGAACAAGCGTAGTGTAGGTTGGCACTGGGGAAGCAGTAAGATCTGCCAATATTATCTACTCTGGTTGTAACAAAAACACAAGTTATAACTGGGAATGGATTATAGTCATGCGGACATTATCTGTTACAGGCTGAATCAGTTTTCTGGTGGTTGTATTTCAGAAGGAAACACTATATTTAGCCACATGATTAACCAGCATACGCACCAGTAAATCTACTGAACCTCAGGAACCTCGTGCTGCAGTTACTTTATAAAGTGAGGACTTATATGTCCCAGGTATACAGGCACATGTAGGCAAAATATCAGCAAGGCATTTAGCTAAGATTTGTCCTTTTTCACAGTGAGTCTCATACTGATTGCCTTCAGTAGCATTTGGGCTTGCACAGCCATGACAGAAGAGGACATGGTCATTTATCACATATCTGGCATGCTGCAAATCCCCTTGTGACCTGCATATGAAAGGACAGAAGGCTCTAAATTCTACTCTGCATCAGGAGAGTGGATTTAAAGGAAATGCAA
The DNA here is from genome assembly GCA_013398815.1 of Ibidorhyncha struthersii. Lineage (NCBI taxonomy): Eukaryota > Metazoa > Chordata > Aves > Charadriiformes > Charadriidae > Ibidorhyncha > Ibidorhyncha struthersii. The sequence continues at coordinate 1,224,415 of VZSZ01012189.1, read as the reverse complement.
CGACCTCCACCCTGAAGAAGGTCTACCTTTCCTCTGCCGTACATCAAGATGACCCACCCCTGGAGGTGTTCAAGGCCAGGTTGCACGGGGCTCTGAGTAACCTGGTCAAGTGGAAGGTGTCCCTGCCCATGGTAGGGGTTCGGAACTAGATGATCTTTAAGGTCCTTTCCAACCCAAACCATTCTATGATTCTATGACACAAATCACTTTCAGAAAGTGTCTGTCTTCCTCCACTACCTATAGAGGAACGCCAGATGATCAGCTTAAACTCAGTACTTCACTGCTAGATGGCTTAAGTTAGATGAAATTAATCTTGCTCTCAATGAAGATCTCAGACAGAGAAATTTCATCCAAGCCTCGAGTTGTCCATAGTCTCAAGCTCAAGTATTTCTTTATACTCAGGTGAGTGGAGATGGTGGTGTCTCTAGTGTAGCCAAAACACAGCACTGCACATACTACTCCTCTCTGTGTTCACTGACACGGTCTCCTAAAGCATCTTTGGTAATAAAGCTCTCCTATCAACTGTCTCCTCTCTCTTTTTATTGGAGGTACCACCTGTCTTCCCATTTCTGAATAGTCAGGAATAATAACCATGGGCGTTTGTGCACCTCTGAAGACACAGTTTCATCCCTGTGCCTCCATGGGTACTGTAACTTGCTATAAACATAGTTCAGCCTTTTTCTGAGAGCTTTATTTTGTCTTCCTTGGGATCACCAACACCTTTTTGGCCTGTTTTATTTCTAAACAAGAAAATGAGGACACCAGTGAAGACATCAGCTTTGGAGCCAATTAATTAAAAGTGAAATAAATATTATGAGTAACCTTAAACTATCTCCCTACATGATAAGGATCATTGCAAATATCCTACCATCATTACAACTTGGGATCCCATCTGAATGTAAAAAAATAAAATTAAATAAAAACAGATGGGGAGAGATTAATTATTCCTTGCAGCAGTAATTCTAAATAAGTTTGCATGCATGATATGAATATCTATAGGGACCACCTTTTTCCTTCCTTACAGAAAAACATCAGTGTGCAGAACCATGGAGTCTATCTAGAAAGATTGCCAAAACACAAATAAGCTAAGTTTCAGAAGAAGCAGTCTGAGATGCACAGCTTAAAAAAAAAAAAAAAAAAGTTTATAAATTATATTAGGTCCCAGCTTGCTTTCAGAGAAGAAAAGCTGACATCTAAGAAACATTAAATGTTTGGGCCTCTCCCAAAGTCATCTATCAGTTTTGTGGATGTGTAATTCATTTCTTATCTCACCAATAAAGAATGGTCCCTGTAATATTCCCTCTTATTTTTCCATCTCTTCCTGATGTTAAAAGGAAATGTGTTAAGTGCATGCAGATTTGTACTCTGTAAAGGCACGCTAGCACCTCACTGTTTGACACTGAGTGCATTCACACTGATTCATTGGTGCTGCATCAGGACATAAAACATTCATCCTGGCATAAAATGAGCTTTTCTAGTTTGCTGTAGTGGTTTAAAACATGCCTCTATCTATTGCCACCTCTGCCCTGGACAGTCCCCATCCCACAGGTAAATTGGGGTCAGGGTTTATGTTTAGAGGAGACTCAAACGTGCTCACAGAGCAGTGACTTAAAATAAACCCTTTGGCTTGGACAGAAATAGATTATGAATGTGCACATCGTGTGGTGGTGCGTCTCAGCTAGCTGGGTAGAAATTTTCCTTTAACGGATGGTAAAAGACAGCCAGAGAGGAACCTGCTATGGCTAATGTGGCATAACTACAGCTGGGCCACACCCTTAATTTGTGCATTCATACCCTTCTTTCAATGAAGGCTGAGATAATTATAACCCCCAACAGGGTTTATGGAGTTCTCAGTAATTCCAGACTAAGTATTTATACTTTGCTGTGGAAGAATGTGTTTTTATATCAGACAGTTTTTCAAGCTTTTTCTTCCAGTGGGACTGTTGGAATACTTGTGAGTGGTTCAAATGCTGTCTTTGTATGTGCCCATTACTGTTTATCGGATTAAAGTATATAGCCACAGAAGTATTGCATTGATGTGTTAAATTCTCAGAAAGTGAATTAAAAAAAACAAAAAAACAAAAACAAAAAAAAAACCACTGCCATAAGCCATGAGATTGCTTTGAAGGAAAGAGGAGGTTCTGAGACACAAGGTTTGTAAGGCAAAACCTAAGTAAAATCAAGTCAGCAGCAGGCAAATAAATTTTAATTCTTCATACCTGCTTATAGGGACAGTGGCTTAAACGAACTGCTTTTGAGTGAATTGTAGGAGTTTGTAGGCTTTAGAGGTTCATCCCTGCTCTGCATTCCCACTTTGTAATGCGGATTACATAGCAGGAAGACCTGAGTGTCTTCAGGGAGGGTGGAAAAATGGGAGGAAAGATGACACTCAATGGCTAAGACTTCCTGAACAAGGAAGAAACAGGAAAAATCGGACAGCTGTCTGGTTAATTCCAAACGGCAGTCCTGTCCCTCACACAACAACTCTTACTCCAACAAGATTTCTGCCATAATGTGGGACAGTGTATCACTAGGAAAGGGAGAAGGTTGTGTCTTCATCTCCCATTGATGTAAGAGAGGAACAGTTGACTTGCATGAGAGTTGGATCAGATCATCATGGAATTGGACAGAGGTTAAGTTTCTTCACATGTAGTGGCTCTGCATCTCCTTTTGCCTTTGCTGGGCAGGAGGGGAGATGGGAATCTCTTGTCAGGTCCCTTTGATTGGCTTGAAAGAAGGGGAAGAAGCTCCCTAGTCTGGTGGCATCCAGCAGAACAACTCAGGGTTTGACTTTTAGCTTCCAAGGGATTTCTGAGGGAAACATTTAGCCCCCTGTCCCCAAAACTGCTCTAATCTGTGGAAGAAGGAGCCATCTAGGATGGAAATATGTATAACGAACAGGGTTTCAGAACTTGCACTAAGATGTGTGTCCTGGAAGGATGTGTCTCTGCTCAGCTCGTTGTTTGCAACACAGGCGAGCAACAGAGGCTAAACAGTGTTCCATAAATTGTCTTCCCCAGAAATTAATTCACTTTCTCGTAATGACTAGATCAATGGTGGGAGGAAAAGAAGAGTGAGACTCAATGATTTTCTGTGTTCTGAAAGATGGCACAAATAATAGAATTTGGCAGTGAGCACATAGCTTGGACAAGTGGATCAACCACATAAATGTAAATAGTAGATACGGGGGCGGGGGGGGGTGGTGTGTCTTATGCCACAGAGCAGTGGTGGCATTTCTGTTAGCAAAGCAGCTGCAGATCTGGATTAGGGTAGATCCTGTTTTCTTTGGTTATCCACCACCATAGATCCAGACAAGTGAACAGCTAGGAAGGGAAAGCTAATAATCAAGCAAATGATCATTGCAAAGTTTGGCTCAACTGTGCATATCTCATACTAAAATTATGCTAGGACTGAATAAGGTGGAAGGAAAAATGTCAGTTTATCTGAGAGAGGGAACCTCTAGGGAAACAAAAAAGGAACAGCTGGACTTTGTTGCTAGCATATGCAGGCAGTTTTGGCTGGTAATATTGTTGTACTAATTGCCTGAAATGCAAACATTAGCTGAAGCTCAGCAGGTCTTGCTAAATAGCTGCTCCCAAAATCAAGAGCGCACTGACCCTCTGGGAATACCAAGCACGCCTTCCAGACTACAGTCTTTTAGTGCCATATAGATTTAAGACCAACCATGGCTTGGGTGTCCATCATTCTGTAATCATATAGAGGTGATCAAATTGTTATAAACATTTTGGCTTTCATGGACAATGGATTGCAATGGCTGAAAAAAACAGTTCCCCCTTGTCCAGATGAGACACCATGACAGGGACTGGGATAGACACAGACAGTGACTCAAGTTATTTAAAAGAATAGTTATGCCAAATGTAGCTCTCACTCTTTCTTCCACTCTCTGTGCAAAGTGAGGAGCCTGAAATGGGACTGAGATGGGCAGTAAATATGCAGGCTGAACAATTTCACACCAATTAAATGCTCGTTCTTCAATAATATTTCAGAAGCTAACTTTTCCAAAGGACTGACAGTTTGTATTATTTTGTTTACATTTGATGTCTTCTACTCCTAAAAAGCGAGGGACGTTAGAGAAGTATTGTGGACACAGAAAGAAGTAAAGCAGGTGTCTGTCTCTCAAATATCTCCTGCCATCTGGACAGCCTGAACATCCAATAAGATGTAAGATTTGGATAGACATTTCTGGTGCCTCATCTTATCCCAAAACATAGTTGAACTCAAATACTTCAAGGTGTTAGCATGCTAGTGTTTATTTTCATTTTCTGTTTTCATCTACCAGAGAGCCACATATGAAGCCTGCTACAAGATTTCTCCAGTCTTCTCAAAGAGATGGAGATAATAGTTCCAGGCAGAGCCATTGGGACAGCTTAAGGTTTTTAACCAGGAGTTGTTTTCATCAGATGTCATTGTGCCTTAGTCTTCCTTGCAACAAGCTGAAAAAAATGAAGGTTCTCAGGCTTCATAGTGAAAGATTTGCTTTCCTTCCCTGGATTGTATTTGTGGTTCTCCTCTGAACTCTCTCTCCGTTGTTTAGATATCTTTTTTGAAATGTGTACTCCAGGGCTGGATACATCATTTAACAAATGTTTTAAATGGTGTAATTTATAGAGGCAAAGTCACTTTCTGTCATCTACTGAATGTTCTCCATTTACATCCAAAAGTTGCACTGGTCTTTTTTTTTTTTTTTTTTATAACAGTTCACACTGAGACAGTTATTGATGCTTCACTTGCCACTTGCCAGATAAGTTTCTCCCGTCCCACACACAGAACCTGCAGCCTTGTCTCCTAGGTACTTTACCTTCAGTTTGCCCTGATTAAAACAAATTTGACTGAACTGTAAATATTTAGTTATTCTTGTCCTATTGACTATTTACTTATCTACTTTTGCTGTGATACCAGAAAACTAAACTCACAAAGATATTATATTCTCATGGGGTGGTTCCTAAGCATTAGACAGCATCGGACCAAGATTATCTTTAGCTTTTTCTCTTAGGTGCTTTCCTGAAGCCCCAAGAACTTGAAAGATGTCTGGAAAACTGGATGACGTAAAGACATTTGTTGACATGATAAAACCCTTCCAAAAGGGCCTCTTCTGCTGATCATATGATCTTGTTTATTCTTGATGTGGGGTCCTTCATTTTCTTATCAGGGGAACAGATAACTGTACTGCTGTTGGCTTATAGAACAGCATTCTCTTTAGTCTTTCAATTTTTTAATATATAATCTTTATTATTTTAGCACAATGATAATATGTCCTTCCTACCCGGTTCTGGAGGCCTTTTTAGTTCTGTCTGATGTCTGCTGAGTTTAATCTAAACAACTTCTCAGTTCTTTCCTTTGTATCCATGTCTGTAACTTTTCCTGTGGCAGGTTCTTGCAGATAGTTCTTTTCAAATGTTTTATTTGTTGCTTCAGGTTTTGAAGATAGACTTTGCTCTTTCCAGCTCCCAAGTTCCTAATGTTTGTATGTTCCATATTCTCCCTTTATCTCCTGACTCTTTTGTACTCATGTGCAATCTGCAGCAGTATTGGGAAAATCCAAAAAACTCCACGTCATCCCTTCACACCCTTTGCAAGGTGGCCAGCAGTTCAGGGACACCTGGACTCTTTGGTTCCTTCAGGATTATCAACATGAAGAGAAACACTTTGACTCACCCAGAAGTTTCCAAAATTTTCTTTATGAATCTTTATGCCAAAAGCTATAGTTACAAATCAGACTTGCAGAACAAGCAACTGGTGAAATTACTTCTCTGGCTCACTGCACTGTGTCCACGTGGTCTGGAGAGTGGGTAAGGAACAGCTGGCGTTCAAGGCTCACACTCCTGCCCTTCCATGTGCTCAGCAATAGTCCAAAATTCTCCAGCAATGCCAGTGTTATGGGTTTCACTAATGGTAAGGACAGGAATCGGGGCACTTGAGAGCTGGGGGCTCAGGGTCTCACAAACTGAAACTCTTGATCTTCCAAACGTTCACTTGCATTGACTTTTCCAGGATAAATGCTCAGAGTGGCTCACTCGAACCATAACATCCATGAAAGAAGGGGGGAATAACACATAATGCAGAGTCCTAAATAATAAAGATCATTTATACTTACAGGAACTTTTTCTTGCACAGTGGTGGGTACTGAATTGCCCAGAGAGCACATACACTGCCAATTACCTAAAGTCTCGATATCTTTGGCAGGATCACATAAATAACATTTCTCCTAGAATAACATGTTCTTGAACTGTTTCTCCAGTGTATTTTCTGCACATATGTTTCCCATCAGTAGCAGACAGGGAAGTCTTACTCGAGAGCACTCGTATATCCAGTTTACAGAGGTGAAAAGGAGAAAACTGAAAGATTTCTAAAACTGTCTTTGATTCTGACTTGAAAACTTTCTGATCTGCCTCATGCTTCTTTACAATTGTGTATGTGTTAAAGGACATGAAGATTGTGCAAGACTTTTGATGCTTTAGGACTACTTCCCATACTTGTTATCTCTGAGAATTCAATAATTCTGTAGGTTGGGAGTGAAGCAAAATATTAAACACAATTATCATTGCAATATAATTATAAAATGAAACAAAGAACCCCTCTATGTCAGTCACTGTGAGGTAATCCCATCTTAAGTGGACGTGGGGGGTTAAAAACGCTGCTGGATTAGCAGGTTTGTATCAGGATCACACTGCATGGAAACTTCATATCACCCAATGAATTTAGACAGCAGCCAGTGGACTCTGGGGAGTCAGTCAGCAGACCAGTACATGGTGCAATTCTTCTGCCTAAACATAAGTCTCTGGCACCACTTTATGCATTGCAGTGTCTTGCCTGGCCTCCAGCAGCTACGCCAGAAATATGAGGCCTCCTTGTGTTGTCTCTCTGTCATATCTGCCAGCCTTTTGTGGATATCTCAGCTACCCAATGGTGAAGGGTTTCCTAGCTTAAAAGGCTAACTAATGGTGTGTGAGAATTTAAAACCAGTGCCCAGGTGTACGAAAGTTATGTGGGTCCCCTGTATTGACAATAGATAAAGATCGACACGGTCAGAAGGCGATGCACCCTGTCCCAGCACAGTGTCAAAAGAGGTGACACAAACCATTGCCTGGAAGCACCAGCTTCTCCCTAGAGGGGAACCTGCTCCTTCATTTTCAGATGGCTAAAGGTGAGGTGAATCTCAAGCCTGACATCACATTCAGTGAACATTTGTCCAATACTGTTTCTCCTACCAGGAGAGGATGAAATGTCAGCCATAAGGGGTCATTTCAGCCTCACCTAATTCCCTTTGGAAGCGTCTTTGACACACACGCAGGCTTGTGCTAGCACTTTCCACCTTGACAAACATACAGGACTGACACAATCTCATTCCAGGGTTGGAAACATAATTAATGGTGTGTTAGAATGAGTCACATCACCACTTACCTCATGTTTCCCCTTCTACATCTTAACTCTGCATGGCCTCATTTTCCAGCTGCCACCCCTGTGCAGACCTGTCCACTCTGAATTCTCATCCTGCTCAGTGTGGCTTCTTCTTTTCACCTCCCTTTGAGGAACAAGAGGTAAACTGCAAAGTTTCATAGGGAATACATATATTTCCGTGTTCTTGGGAAAGACTCTTATGTCATTAGCTATCCCACCTTACTCCAGCTAATATATTGTTGGAAATGACTTTTTCTGTACACCCACAGAAAGACAGATGTCTTTTGGGCTCTCACCGTCTTGTACCTTTTGTCTCAGATCTTAACCTATGCAACCTTACCTTGCTACTACGCATCTTGAGTCTTCCTCTGTCTTTCCTTAATTGGTATGTCATCTTTCTCCTCTGATCCCTCGCCTCGCTCCTTTTCTATCATATGAAACAAGCTGCTTGTTTTCCATCTCAGAGCCTTTCATGGAGGATAACTAACTTATTTTCATTCAGCAGGCAGTGAAGACAAACCTCTTTATTTATTTGTTTCATTTCCAAGTGATCTCCTCTTAGACTTCTTTCCAGGTTATGTTTTACACACCAAAAAAACCCCACGTACCTATGTACAAAACTTCGTTGTTCTTTACCCACCTCTTCACAGAGTCACAGAATAGTTGAGGTTGGAAGGGACTGATGGAGGTCATCTGGTCCAACCCCCCTGCTCAAGCGGGGCTACCTAGAGCTGGTTGCTCAAGACTGTGTCTAGCTGTCTTTTGGATATCTCCAAGGATGGAGACTCCACAACCTCTCTCTTTAAAATCAACTTTCACTGTGAAGCCTGTGTGAGAACAGGTAGCTTGTGTTGAGCTATGAGACGGCCATCCAGAGTAGCTACGTAAGAGGGAAGTCATCTTGTTATTTTCACAGCCATACTCTGCTCCATGTGGGTTGGTTCAAATGTCTGTGGCAGTAACATCAACAACATGTGTCTCAGTTTTTTCTTGGCTACGCATTTCAAAAGGTCAGTAGTTGCCAGAAGCCTAGAGAGTATGATGATCTCTCACAATCTCATTTCATGTGATATACCCCTCAGATACTACACAAGCTAGGATTTTAGGGAAAGACCTAACGGTGCAATACTGTGATTGAAATTTTTCTCCATGGATTCTCTTTTTTTTTTTTTTTTTTCTCTAGGAATACATTGTTCTGTTATTGGCAGTCCTATAATCTCTCTTCCAAGATGAACTAAGAAATCAGGAGGTGTTCACATCTTAAACCGAACATCCCCAAAAGTCTGCAAAAAGAAACAAACCTACATGTTGAAAAAAAACATCACCTATGTCAGCATCTGTGCAGTCATTAGGAACTCCATGATTTTATCTTTATTTTTTTATTAATGGCTGTTTCTGATGGTTTTCAGCTCAAAAAATCAGAAATCTCAGTGTTCATGTCTACACGTAAACCAGGTGCCTACAATCCCCTTATGTTCAGAAGATATCTGTGATTTAGAATCATCGAACCATTTCGGTTGGAAAAGACTCTCAAGGTCACTGAGTCCAACCCTTAACCTAACACTACCAAGTCCACCACTAAACTATGTCCCTCAGCACCACATCCACACATTGTATAAATGCTTCCAGGGATGGTGACCCCACTACTTCCCTGGGCTGCCTGTTCCAATGCTCGACAACCCTTTTGGTGAAGAAATTTTTCCTAATATCCAGTTACTTTAATATAGACATCAAGGTGGAATATTTCTGTGTCAAGGGCATTTGAGATTCCTTCTCCCACCCCACAACAAGTTGCCAGTATATAAATTTGTAGATCCTCTATAATGGCCACCATTTCCCTGTAGATACACCTCCAATAGCATTAGATCCTTTAGGCAGTAGACCCTTTGGATCTTTAAGTAATGAAATCAATTACTAAAACCAATGGAGCGTAACAACTTTTGAAGCTTATGTTGTAGAAAATACATTAATTTGACCAGTCAAATTATTTGCTGTCCTCCACTGATTATATTGATGGGACAGTCACAAATTGCCATGGGAGATGGGACACAGTTCCACGTACACATCTAGCTGTAAACGCCTATGTGTCCTAATTGCTGAGGTGAAACCCAGCACACATTCCTAGACAGCTTGATTCATACTATGCTGTCTGTGTCCCGGTATATTTCCTGAGAAGGCACAGTTTCAAATAACAGTTGGAAAAAAAACATGTAGAAAAACACCACCCAAATATTTGTCACATTTTCTGCAGGATTCTTTTTTGGGGGGGGGAATCAGAAAGTTTGGAGACCTTCCAAAGAAAGTGTAATCAGTATATATTAGGTTTTGTTTAACAGCCAAATGTTACGGATGATTCCAATTATATGCAAAAGTGGAAAAGTCATATTGAAAGGGTCAGTTTATTTCTTGTTCCAAGAAAGTTCTCAGAAATAATCCTGGATGCAAACATTAAGGAAATACATTCACTTCAGACTGTTATGAGTCTCTTTTAATTGTGATGTACGTATATCGACTGTACACTTGCTTACTGCAGTATTTTTATACTGCTCTGTCAAACCCGAATTTAGATATCTTAAATGTGAAAAGTTATTTACTACCCTTGGAAAACTGTTCCAGGACCTGACAAATCTCACTATTATAAAGTTGTTCATTGGACTAAATTTAAATTACTTTTTTCTTCCATTTTGTGCCATCCTCCTGGTAATATTCCATGGCATTAACAGTGCAGAATCCCTTTTCCCTCTCTGCTGAACTTATCCCTCTCATTACTTTAAGATTGCTCTCAGGCCCCTCCAACCATTGTTGGGTTAGGTTAGTTATAAAACTTCTTATTTTTTCATAAATCTTAGCCCTTTCATAGGGCTCTGTTTCTCTGAATTCATTCCAGTCGGTCTCCATCTAGATGTTTTACGTTTAGAATACTGTCATTCACAACAGTTTTTCCAGCCACGATATGTCATATGTAAGTATTAAGAAAAAAATCCTTCTGTGGATTGTCTGTTTGTATTTTAGGATTATGATGTTGCTACTTCCTGCACACTTAGCATCTTTCATTGTTTGACAAACATGATAAGTCTAAGTGTCTAAGTTCTGCTTACATCAGTTTTAAATCAAGTGTTCTCTTTTGCAAGGAGCTGTATCTATTCTGAAGAGAAATGAGAGGTTCTGCATAAGGTTTTCCATCATAGATTTACAGTGCCATTTGGCAAAGTAATATGCCAGTTATTCATAAGAACAAAAACACAGTGAACTCAAAATATCCAGTCTTTTTTTTTTTTTCTTACCACAGGTTAAAATTAGAATAAAATAATCGGCTAGATATAAACTTGGTGAACTTACAGTTTCCAGCTGCATTTTTCCTTTACCACCTGAAAATGTGAAGCTAACTGCCCTGGGTCCCATTTTGAACCTGTTTACCTAGATGTAAATAAGCAATAACTCTGTTGGAACTGAGAACATATAGAATGTAAGAATAGTCAGCTGGGACCCCTAGGTGATATTAATGGCCAGCATAGATTTTTCCAGTACAATAAATGGAAATGATCCAAGAGAAGAAAACAATGAAGCTATCTATGGTGGTGTACTATAAAAGAATAGCAGAGAAAAAGCATTGTTGTTGGAGAAAGCAGCTGGAGTTGTAAGGCTACGCTCCTTGCAATGTATTTGTGATGCTATAATCAATTCTTTACAAACCAGACCATTAATGAATGGGCTATTATATGGCAACTTACTCCGAGGCCTGGTTCTTTTCCAAGCGATTGTCAGCTTCCCCCTGCCTGCAGTGTGAACACGTTGGCCCTGGGCCTTTGATTCAAGCCTAAAAGTACTCTTCAAAGATGCTCCTTCCCAGTGCCATTCACCCAGAGACTACACATTGCAGAGTCATGGTTAGTTGTTCTGCCACTGACCGCAGCAGGCCATGGTCTACAGCGAAGCCTGTATTCAGAGAGATTAAACAATGCATGAGCGTTCTTTAGGGCAACACCACAGCATGCAAATAATACACTAAGGCCTTCCTTGCTATGTGGCAAGCCCACCCTCTGCTTTAAGTTTCCTAGCATAGCTGAACTCCTCTTGTGTAAGGACACAAGGAAATGGGCTTAGGAAGCCAATCTTTGACTCTCAGGGGCTACACGTGTGTTAAAAATTATTACTGTAACAACCGACAGGTTTGAAAACAGTCTTTGATTTTGCTGCCCTTCTAAAGAAGAGCCCATAAAAAGTCAAGTTACAGCAAAGTAGTCTCAACAGCATTTTCTATGATGAGAATGCATGGAAATAGAATATGAGAAAAGAGGCAAAAAAGAGCCCTAGAAAATTAGAAACAGAAATTAATCAGTGATACATGGCCTTATTGAGCATACAGAGTGAAAGCAGATTTCTTGCATTGTTTTGAAGGTTTCAAAGAAGGAAAAAACAGCATATTTCAGGCTGGGGTTTAAGTGGTATTTGGAAGACTTCCAGTGGTCACTGACTGATTGAGCCTTGTGCTTTAAAATAAAATACAAATGGCTTGACAAACCACTGGGAATTCGTGTAGCCAAGGAAAAGAAAGGGAGGGGGAAGGCAGAGGCACATTCCTAACTCTCATCTGGATGGGATGTTAGAGGGCACCAGTCCTTGTCTTGTGTCAAGGATTTCTTGTAAAAGCAGGTCCAGGGATATAAAGGACACAGGGGCCACAGAGCTCTTAGAGCATTTCCTGGGTGATCCAATAGCCAGGGCCGCCGTGTGTGCTGCTCTGCACTCCTGCTGTTTCTGTAAAAACCTTCAGAAATTCTGTTCACATTTTGAGCATGCTCAGTGCATGCTCAAATGCACAAGACGTCTTTAAATGAATAAGAATTCAAACACTGATTTATTCAGTATAGAGAATTAAATCCTGAAAATTGTTCTTAAAAAGAAAATCATTTAAAGTAATATATATTTAAAAAAAAGGGCATGAAAGCAACTGATGTAGATATCAGTCTTGGTTGAGTTACCAGTGCCAAGGGACAGATGGCATGTACTGAGGCATGTTAATAATCATACAGATGAGCTTTTAATACAGTAATTGTCAACACAGAAAGAAAAACATGATAGATAATCTATTGTTATAACTGGGAAACATATAACTGGGAAACAGGGGCTGTGCATCATTAGTAGTGAGTGTTCAGCTGAGCATGAGCCCATGTGATGAAAGAAAGTATATTTTTAACTTTCTGCTTCATACTTTTCTGCAGTGTCTTCTATATTCAAAGGCGACTTTGTGACTACAGAGCCACACTAAAATCAAGTGCCTATACAAGTGTCTACAGCACTTGAACAGCATGTGCTTTTCAAGAGAATAATACGTGAACCACAGCCATGTAGGCTGAATGTCTCTCTACATTCAGTGGGGAAACCTAGACCAAGATATCATTAAAAATTTAGCTAGATGCCTTCCACCAGCAGAGGTGAGAAACCAGTGAATGACAGCAGCCCATTCTTACAATGATGCCTGCAACAATGAGGTTCTCAGCCTCAGTATTTCAGCCAAGAAGTCCAATGGGTTGAAATCCTTTTCCAGTGTTTCTGAAGAGTTGGTAGCCTGCATCTCCCCGTGGAAGGTTTGGAGCGCCAGACACACCATGCTAGAGATGATGGTGGCTTCTTAATAATATAAATGTTTGTTTGTTGAAGACATACCCTGGGACCTGGACCCATTCGGTTTGCTAATACCAATACAAGAAATTTTAGTCACCTGGATCCACAAGGTGGATCCACCTGGATCCACTGCAGGTGTGACCTGTAGCTGGAACTCCTCTCTGGACTTTCTGCAGGTCTGCTTTTAGTTCACCTGGGCAGGCATCAGGATGACATGAAATATTCCCCATTCTAGCACTTGTGACACAGCGAGAAGACCGAGATGGCATCAGCAGCAAAAGAAATGATGAATGAACATCTTCAGGGCAGACATTTGATCCAGAGGATTCTTGTTACTTCTGCAGTTGAGGGTAGATTATGTAGTTTCTGCCCCAAGGGCTTGCTCCTAAATTTTCTAGGTAAGAAGCAATACTATAGTGCATTGTAATAATATCTTATTTTTCCTAGGAGGTTGCTGTGTTTTTCCATTTCAGGTAGCTGGCTTGGCCACGGGGCTTCTGCTTTTTTTCACTTACTTTTATGTAACAAAAATATCAGGTAGTAAGATCAAGTGGCTTAATGTCTGGCTTGATGTCATCACTTAGGTTTATTAACTAAGACAGTCAGTGTGGAGCATTAGAGGGAGATGGGGAGAGAGGGGGTGGGATGGGCATGAGATATTTTTTCCAGATTCTTTATCTTCCTATCATGTTCAGTGTTTACAAGCAGCAAACACCAGAGTCTCTCCACACTGGAAAAGGCAGACAAACTTTCTCTACATTTGACCTTTCTCAAATGCTGCATTAATATAGCAGTAGTAGTATACTATCAGTATACTAGTAGTAGCTTACTGGTAAACAGTAGAAATATAATCAGCAAACCCTAGAAGACTTCTCATGATGACAGCAAAAGCTTTCTGCCGTAAAAGAGACAGGAATAAATGATCTTAGATTCTTTTCTGGCCTTGAAAGCCAATAAAGTCTAAGGCATCTTGAAATCCCTCAGGCACACCAAACAAAGATCCTAAGAGGAACAGCTACATTAAATTGGACTTAAAAGCCACCATTCTTGGCACTGGCCAGAAGTCTCTAGTACAGAGATGAGTTGTGTGATTTTCCAATGGGATAAATTATAACCTGCTTCCAGTTTTAACTCCACTATTTCAAATTCATGAGCTGATTGAACAAAGGGCTCAAATATCGCTGAATGCAATAAATGGGGTCATGAAGGAATAGTCTTAGGTATGCATCCCCATAAATCAGACTGAGATAACTACATAATTTTACTGAACATAAAACAGCCTCTTGATTTGCTGAGAACTACAGTCTGATTTCAAAAGCTCTCCTCTGCTGAAATCTTCCATATCCTGTCCCTAATCTCCTAAGCCATTGTAACCCTGGAGCACAAACATTAGAGACAAACAGGGAGATACATTTTCATTCCATGTGCTTCTTCTGCTTGGATGTGAATGGCATTCGCAATATCTCAGCTACCCCATGTGCAAAGAGGACATGTGGTTTTATCAGCATCTGTTTCTTGGAAGTGAAGTGAGCTGTGTGATCTCTTCCATCATCAATTCAATTCACCGCTATTAAAAAGAATGCATACCATATTCTTCCTTCAGTAAATACATACATAAATAAAGAACAATTAGCTCTTTCTGTTCTTCCTCTGTTTCTCCCATTACAATGCTGTTCCCAAATTTCAGTGGAAGCACAGCTAAGAACATTTAATTTCAAAATACATACATATTATTTTTCAGATAATTCCCGCTATTCCTGCACCATACTTTACTTTAAACAACTCTTCTCCACTCTCCTTCATCTTCCTTCAAAGTAATTACGAAGAATAGCCAAAATCTTCCTCAGTCATTCCTTTTAGCCAAGTTCTTATACTCTCTGCTTTGAAGCCAAGCTGACCAATTTAAAACAGACATGGAAACACTCCAGAGAGGAGTCTTCTAAAGTTGTAAGATTTTAAAAGGTTTATAAAGGTGAGCTTTGACTCACATTAAATTGTATTTCTGTTAAAGTTTATTCTGTCTGCTCCATCTACATCCATTCAAACTCTATAATTTCTAGAAGTCTTATGGTTATCAGGTATTCTAGCATTGAACTTAAGTAGCCAGCCTGGTTTCTCAGGCTAATCTAGAATGCTTCCATACAGACCATTCTTTGGTATCATGTGAAGAGCCTGACACTCATAGAATCATAGAATTGTTTGGGTTGGAAGGGACCTTTAAAGGCCATCTAGTCCAACCTCCCTGCAATGAGCAGGGACATCTTCAGTTATATCAGGTTGTTCAAAGCCCCATCTGACCTGGGCTTGAATGTTTCCAGGAATGGTGCATCTACCACCTCTCTGGGTAATCTGTGCCGGTGTTTCACCACCCTCATTGTAAAAACTTTCTTCCTTATATCTAGTCTGAACCTCCTCTCTTTTAGTTTGAAAGCATTACCCCTTGTCCCATCACAACAGGCAAAAACTGCTAAAGAGTTTATCCCCATCTTTCTTATAAGCCACCTTTAAGTACTTGAAAGGCCGCAAAAAAGTCTCCCCAGACCCTCCTCTTCTCCAGGTTGAACAACCCCAACTCTCTCAGCCTGTCTTTGTAGGAGAGGTGTTCCATCCCTCTGACCATTTTTGTGGCCCTCCTCTGGAGCCATTTCAACAGGTCCAGGTTTTTCCTGTGCTGAGGGCTCCAGAGCTGGATGCAGTGCTCCAGAGCTGGATGCAGTACTCCAGGTGGGGTCCCACTAGAGCAGAGTAGAGGGGCAGAATCTCCTCCCTCACCCTGGTTGCCACACTTCTTTTGATGCAGTCCAGGATACAGCTGGCTTCTGGGCTGCAATTGCACATTGCAGACTCATGTCCAGTCTTCCACCAGTACCCCCAAGTCCTTCTTGGCAGGGCTGTCCTCACTGTATTGACACCCAGGGTTGCCTCATCCGAGGTGCAGGATCTTGCACTTGGACTTGTTGAACCTCACGAGGTTCACATGGCCCCACTTCTCGAGCTTGTCCAGGTCCCTCTGGATGGCATCCTGTCCCTCAGGTGTGTCAGCTGCACCACTCAGATTGGTGTTGTCTGCAAACTTGCTGAGGGTGCACTTGATTCCACTGCCTATGTCACTGATGAAGATATTAAATTGTACTCGTCCCAGTATGGATCCCAGAGGGACACCACTTGTCAGCAATCTCCATCTGGACATTGAGCCATTGACCACTAGCCTCTGGATGCGACTGTCTAACCAGTTCCTCATCCACCAAACAGCCCACCCATCACATCCATATCTCTCCAATTTAGAGAGAAGGATGTTGCAGGGGATTGTGTCAAAGGCCTTACAGATGTCCAGCCAGACAACCTCCATAGCTCTTCCCTTGTCCACTGATGTAGTCACTCCATCACACAAGGCCACTAGGTTGGTCAGGCAGGACTTGCCCTTGGTGAAGCCATGCTGGCTGTCTCAAATCACCTCCCTGTCCTCCATCTGCTTTAGCATAGCTTCTAGGAGGGTCTCTTCCATGACCTTCCCGTGCACAGAGGTGAGGCTGACAGGTCAGTAGTTCCCATGGTCCTTCTTTCTACCTTTTTTAAAAATGGGTGCAACATTTCCCTTTTTCCAGTCACCAGGGACACCAGGGACTTCACCTGACTGGCGTGACTTCAAATATCATGGAGAGTGGCTTGGCAACTACATCAGCAAATTCCCTCAGGACTCTGGGATACATCTCATCAGGTCCCATAGAGTTTTTTGCCCTTTATTTTGAGCAGCAGGTCTCAACTCAGCCACACTGGTGTCTTGCCTTCCTTTCCTGATTTCTTACACCTGGGGATTGAAGGTTCTTGTGCTCTATGGAAAACGTCTTTAAAGATCTGCCAGCTCAGTTCTGCTCCCTTGTCCCTGAGGGCAGTTTCCCAGGAGGTCTTGTTGACTAACTCCTTGAAGAGCTGGAATTTTGCTTTCCTAAAATTCAGGGTTCTGATTTTACTCTTCGCCTGACCCATATCCCTCAGGACTGTGAACTCCCCCAATGCATGATCACTGCAGCCCAGGCTACCTTCAATCCTGATGTCACCAATTAGCTCACTTGTCTTGGTGGCCATCAGGTCCAGCATTGAATCCCCTCTGGTGGTGCTGTCTATTACCTGGCTTAAGAAGTTATCCTCAATGCATTCCAGGAGTCTCCTGGATTGCCTACTGCTCTCCATGCTACTTTTCCAGCAGATGTCGGGGTGGTTGAAGTCCCCCAGCAGGACAAGAGCCTGTGAGTGCAATGCCTCCTGTAGCTGGAGTAAGAAGACTTCATCAATAGGCTCCCCTTGATCAGGTGGCCTGTAGTAGACACCAATCACAAGGTTCCCTTTGATGGCTTGGTATCTAATTCTTACCCATAAGATTTCAGCCTGCTCGTGGCTATTCGTCGGAGACAGCTCTTCACACTCTATTCATTTCTTGACGAGGCAACACCTCCACTCCTCCTTCCTTGCCTGTCCCTTCTGAACAGCCTGTAGTCATCAATAACTGCGTTCCAGTCATGGGATTTGTCTGACCAAATTTCAGTAATGGCAACTAGGATGTAGCTTTCTAACAACATGGTGGCTTCCAACTCCTTCTGTTTGTTGCCTATGCTGCATGCATTGGTGTAGAAGCACTTCAGCTGGGCTGTCAGCTGTGTCACCTTCTTAGAGGAACACCCCTTAATTCCTTTGGGGCATTTCACTGGTGTATCCCTCTTGGCTCCTATCACCTCAGGAGCTCCTGGCTCATCTCTGTAAGACTTCAAGCGTGCTGCAGTGTAGCCAGCACATCTCAAAGGAACAGGCTGTGGGCCCTCACTAGCACTCTATCCCCCTAACCTTGGCGTGTCATCCCACAGCTTGTCATGGGCAAGTCTGATATTGTCCCCCTCCCCCCTCAAGACTAGTTTAAAGCTCTGTCAATGAGCTCTGCGAGCTTGTGAGCAAAGATCCTCTTCCCTCTCCCAGAAAGGTGAATCACACTTGATGCCAGCAAGCCTGGTGCCATTATCAAAAAACCCAAAATTGTGTCAATGACACCAGCCACAGAGCCATACTAGTATACACAAAGCAGTAGTAGTATGCTGGGTAGTACCTGTTTATACTGGTGTGCGTGTGTGTATATACACACACCTATTATTATTATGGTTACTAAAACTCTACTGTCCTCATGCAGTTTGGATTATGCTTTGTATGAAATAAAATCATGCTTGGAAAAAATATCTTCCTTGGTTAACATGCTTACCAGGAAACACTTTCTTCCTTTTTTCCTTCTGCTGCCCATAATCCTGGTTATATTAGGGGTCACTGTGTCCAGCCAAGCTCTTTTTTGCTGGCAGATTAAAGACTTGTTTCTCTGTCTTGGTTTTTTAGACAGTTGAACTACATTATCACCAATATCTTTTCTGGCCCCAAACTAAGAAAATTAGGGGGGCAGTGTCAGGCCTAACCTTGTACTGCTTAAACTCAATTTACTTCCAGGTGTCTAATATGAATGAGACAGGGGGATACAGGAGCAGATTCCCTCTGGCTGGTTTAAGCCAGCTGATGGATTCGAGACCTGCATAGTCCAGGCATAGTGGGCAGGATAAAGTGGAAGGTGATGACCCATTAATGCTCCCCTGGTTAAAATATCCCCATTTACACGTGGTTTAGGTAGATAGCTTAATAATGGAAATGTAAAGCTTACTTCTGCAGCTACAGCTTTCAGACCTTTTTTTCTTCTTGGCTTTCAGATGCAGGGTATGATTTTTAGATACACTCTGGGCATTGTCCTGGGATGGTAACCAAGACTGTCAAGCACTTCGCTGCTCTCAGAGACTTAGCTGTTCACTTGAAGCAGTGTTTTCTGCTGAGCAGAGAAGCAGCATATTGGAGTTAAGATTAAGTCCCCCCATCTCCCAGCACCAAATCAAATAAAACCTTCTTCCACCCACACATTGCTATCTCAGCTTAACAACAAAAACAACCTGCCAATCTCTCCCCACACAGAAACCTTCAGAGTTTTCCTCAAAACTAAAGGAAAGGTACTGCAAGATTTCTCAAGCACACCAGGCAGAAATTGCCATCATTCCTTTCAAATCATCTGGTAATATCTTCTTTGAAAACGCTGGATGAATCACATCAGGATCAAGGGAGTGGGGTATTTCCTGCACCAAAAAACTTGCTACAAATAAAGAAAGAAAGTTTTGTGTCCCTCTAGAGGAGCACTTGTTGGCCAGAACTATCAATGTTTGCTGAGCAAAAACTTCAGTCTGGAAAGTCAGAGAGGCAAAAGAAAATGGGAGCCTTCTAATGCAATTGTAGGTATGGGCGACACTACTCTGGGAAAGGCTACCAACACAAAAAAAAAGTAAATTCAAGAAGGAACTACTCTAAACAGGGAAAAGAAAAGAGGCAGGAAAATAACACAGTGAGAGTCAATCTTGATAAAGCTAAGACTGCTAGGGAAAAGCAAAGCATCCAAAACATTTGCACTCACAAGGAACGAAGAAAACTAAAGATGAATAGACAGTCTCTGATGGAAAGTATATGGCAGAGCAAGAAACAATTTATGTCTTCCCAGACCTGGTTATTACTGTAGCTATGGGGCTGTGGTGACTTACTAGAAGCGAGCTGGAGATATTAATGAACATTAATAAGGGACTCATAAGAGTCAATTGTTTATCCAAGCTGTGGGCTATGTAGGGCTTTGGGATATCATATCACTTAATGATGTGCTAAAAAACACAATCAGGAACTTATTTGAATCATTCACATTATTTTAAACCTTTCTCGGTATGCCCCTCTCTAACCTGCAAACATGGACTCAGTCCATGAATTTATCTGGATCACAGTACCCTGCAAGTCTTCATTGGCCACATCCACACTCGTGAACAACAGAGAGGTTAGACACCATCTCAGGACGAGATATGACCACACTCATAAGCCACCCAGCTGAAACCTTCATCGCCTTTCTGCTCCCCTGGTGGCCTGCAGTCTGTGTTACCCACCCAAACCATATCCAGACTGGGAAGACTGCTCATCCCACACCAAAACCAGTTAGGGATTGTGCTGGCAAATTACGGTGTGGACAATTGTGAACAGGTTGTTGAGTCCCTCATCATAAGCAGCAGTAGTCCTTATGAGCATGTCTTGTTGAAAAGACAGGATATGAGGAGTGTGCTGAGTCGATAGAGGATGTTGGAAGATGTATAAGCTTGAACAGAACTTTTCTCTTACCTGTGAGTCCCTTACCAAGTTTGCGGTTTTTTTCATGGCCTTCAGCACTGCTATGAGACAAGATTAATTACAAGCTGTATCGGATTATTCTTTGAAACCACTTTTTCAGCTAATCTTATTTTTCAGTTCTGTGCACTATGCTGTGCGGCAAGATGGACAAAATGGAGCCTTTAAGTCCATTTCACTTGGTTCTTTTTTGGGTGGTTTTTGATGCCATAAGAAAATCTGTATAAATTTCTGTACATGTCTTCTTGTTCTTGTAAATAGACCTTGGCTGATTTCAACCAAATTTAAAAGAAAGGTAGAAAACTCAGAGATGGTAAATTTCGAAAACAATAATTAAAATAGTCAGCTGAGTAGAAAAGTCCTCTTAGTGAACTTTAACTACCTTTCTAGACATCTCTAAACCTACTTATTGGGAAAAAAGAAAAAGAGAGAAAAAATATACACAAACATGGCCAGTGCAAACCAGTATTTGTCTATTCCACTGCTCATAGAACAAGTACTTTTATGCTTTAAATTTAAGTCTCATTACATCTTTAGCCCTTTGGTATTTCATGCAAATCATCACACAGCAAAGTATACTAATCTAGGATTCCCAGCCATGACACAGCTCCTGACATTTATATTGAAGTGAAATCTGTGAGGAATATAAAGGCAATTGCTAACTGTGAGAAATAAACCGTCATTAGCATTCAGCATGTTTTAGACCTCCTTTTCTGCTATCACCATAATTTTATAGAATTTATTTGTAATTTGCTGACAGCTTTCTACTATTCAAACCTAGGTACTGGAAAACAGTGTTTCGTTTATCCATCTTGGTCATTTTCTGTTAATAGTGTCAGTGAAACATACACCTGCCCTTAAAAAAATCCAACAAACACAGCAACAGAACTAGGAAAATTTATATATACCTATGCATATAAATATATATATATATATATCCTTAGGAAAAGGAAATCTAGGATAAATTACCAAGGTGGAGGGGAAACCTTCCTAACAAGATCTGTTATATAATAGCTCCCCTGGGAAGTGATGAGCACATAATTTCTTGAAATACTGAACATGAGCTTGTTCAAAACCAACAAGTGTGCACTGGAGAGAAAACCTCCACTGGCAGGGAACCGGACCATTTAATAGTCCTTTCCTACAGTTTGTGGTTCTGCGAAGATCTCTAGGGGCTAAATGAGACACAGAGATTCTGACAATGCTTTCCAGTAGTTTGTTAACAGTCACAAGTGAGAAAACAGCTGGGGAGTTACTACAGCAGTGCATACAATTTCCCAAACCAGGTCAGACTAAGCAACCTGTCACCTCAATGCGTGACAGATCCAAGAGTGGAAGTGATTAATACCACGTAACATCTGACTCTGTTACTCACTCTGGTCTGCTGTAAAGACCTATGCCCTGTCACTAACAAAGACATTGCTTATTAATTCCTTATTAATTTCAAGAGGAAAATTCAGAAAAACAAGGATGAAGACAATCAAAACTGATGAAGTAGGGGAACAACATTTGTCTTTTTTTTCTAAGCTTTCTTTCCAGCGCAGCCCTGTTGACCCACCTATCTCCAGGCCCTGGTCTGCAACCAGATAGCCGAGGGCAGCGGCTTTGCTCAACAAACAAGCTTGCGTACCCACCACATGTGGGTTTTGCCTATGAATCACCTTCTGATGTTGTTCCAGTTCTTTTCTGTGCATTTATTAAAAACCATTCCAAGAGTGGGATGGACATCAGAGGAAAGATGGCTTGGTAGAAGAAGCTGTAATTTCATATGGAATTGCCTCAGGACTTATCAGTCTGAGAAAACTGCACAGATGTTGTATTTCTAAGCATTAACTTATCACTGAATAGGCACTGTTTCAACATAATTTATATTTCAGTCTTGGGATTTCCCTGACAACCTCCTCCAAATCATTTCTAGCTGTTAATGTCCTGTCAGACTTAACGATTTTGGCTTCTCTGACAGTTTTATCCTTAATGTGAAATAAATGCCTTCCTGATGCTTCACTCTGTGTTGCTAATGGGGTGGTAGCTTTGCATTTTTATTCATGTTTGTCTTTTGGCCTTCAGAGGCCATTCAAATAGGGCCACTGAAGGCCACGAAGTGGATCCTGCTGGCTTCACTGAAAGTTAGAGAAGGTTCCTTCCCAGGTGGGACTGCAATGGTCACTGAGGCAGATGTGGAGGGGAATAAATCTCAAAGAAGGCCACTCCTACTGGATAACTAAAGACAGATGAGTTACTTGAGAGACAAACTATTTTTGCCAGAGGAAGTAGAAGGAAGGGAAAGTATTAAGGCTCTTAGGACATCATCACAGGCACAGCATCAGCTGCATTAAACATAGGCCAGAGGAAGGAAGGTTTTTGCTTACTAAAACTTCTTTCACTCTATGCAATCAAATAACCAGGTTTCACAGCGCACACAATCTAATCACAGCACCACAACCTGAATAACCAGCCCATGTGTATCAACCACAAGGATTTACTCCAGACACAGAGAGTCTGGCATTTCTCTACTGAGCCTTAGTAAGAAGCAACATCCTTGACTTAGGTCAGAAAACCTCCGTAGACTGTGCTGATTCCCTCTGCTCCTGTAATGTAGAATGTTAGAATAGTTTGGGTTGGAAGGCACCTTTAAAGGCCATATAGTCCAACCCCCTTGCAATGAGCAGGGGCATTTTCAACTAGATCAGGTTGCTCAGAGCCTTGTACAACCTGACCTTGAACACTTCCAGGGATGGGGCATCTACCACCTCTCTGGGCAAAAAAGGAGAAAACCTATTCAAAAGCGTCTTTGAGCTACGATTCCCTGATCTATCAAATGTTTGATTCAGCGAGACTGGGTCCAGTCCAGGACCAGCAGAATAAATGGTCCTCGCTGGGAAGTTATCATCTTTGCAAAGACTAAATCTGTTCCTCAGGATTTGCCTTTGCTGGGCTGCAAATCTCTATAATGTAGTCCCTAGGGACTGATTATTAAGGGAAGAGGATAGTAGTTGTGATTTGTCTCCTAGACTGTTGGTGTAAAGAGAGGCTCCTCCAGAGGCTGTCACCAAACACTCATCCCTCTCCTTTGAACAGGGAGAAGTACATGGAGCCTAAACCGCCAGCTTTTGTGTCAAACTATAATGTTTAAAATTACGTGACTTGAGTATCTCCCTCCCCACAGTGTCTCTGCTACAATCAACTTTCATAAGGATCCACAAAATTTGAGGTCCTTAGCCACAGAGGCGGAAGAGTGTGTTTCCATCAAGAAAATGGTGATCCAGGTGACACAGCTGTGTGGAGTACTTGAAACACTGGTGACACATTCTAATACTGATTGAAGATAAAAATTTCCAACCCAGACTTCAAGGAGTACAAGTTCTCTTCCCCTGTATTATGCAGGCTACTGAGGGACGCACATTGTTCTAGAAACACGATGACAGAAAAGCAAGACACCCAAAGAAGTATTTTCCTCATGGCAGGACTTGATTCAGCCTTATTTGGGTGATTTGTCTGTGCCTGCTTACTGTGACAGAAACATCTTCAGAACAAAACAATGCAAGAAAACAAGCTAGCCCAGAGGCACAAAAAGTGAGGTGGAGAAGGGACTCTTGTCTCTAACACAGCAAATATTTCAGAGAACTTAATTTTTCATACTCACTGTTTCCTTCTCTCATTTTTTAATCTTTTTTTTCCCCCCACAGAATAAGCCAGACAAAANAAAAAAAAAAAAAAAAAAAAAAAAAAAAAAACACCCCCAAACCCAGAACCTTCTTAAAAGGTCAGAACAAAGAATAATATTTCATAGTGCAGGTTGTGGAGACACTGCATGCCTTTTCAGCAACACCAGAACCACATGAGAAGGTTTGTAAATACCATTTAAGATAGCAGGGAATGAGTCGCCTTACACAGGACCTCACTGTCCTATTTAGGTAATACTCGGCCTAGCTAAAATTGTGATATCTGGTACCAGCCATCACTATTAGTAACAAATACTATACAGGCAAGTTACCCCTTAATCTGCCAGTACCACTGCCAACATTTAATTAATCTGCTTAAAGGCCTGGTGCTGCCTTACTGGGGTAAAGGAATGTTTTGCCATTTATTTAGAGCTCAAACATAACCCAACTGCCATTTTTAAGCACTTGAACACTCTCATTTTCCAGATGTGCAACACCATTCGTTTCAACAGCACAACCAGCCAGCTGGTTTCTAAACAGATTTGGAAGCTAATTTCTGCGATGATAATATTTCTTGTGATATCTGTAAAGTTTAAATACCTGGCGTTCTGACAGTCCTTGGTCTTCACTAGTTTTCTTCATTCTGTAAATGAATCTTCATGAAATAATTAATTCCTAAGGCCCAATGGAGGGATAAACTACATGTGTTTCACATGCCGTTTATGTGTGTGAGAAACTACAGGTTTGCAGCTTTTCCTTCCACTTCTTTTCCAATTCAACCTACCTACTGGAAGGGGCGCTTGTTCCAGAAACCAGTCTGGTACGAAACCTATTCAAGGCATAGGCTGTGAATGGAAAATACTGGTATCTATATGAAGTGCTCACATGGTGTGTCCTTATGTGTTGGCCCATTTAATCTTCAAATATAAGACACCGCTACATGTGTAGTTATTGTTTTGTGATAGAAATGGTCTTTTTTTGGTGTGGTATCAGCAGCACTTGCAGCAATGACTCTGAGTGAAGTAATTTAGGTCTCAATTTCATACAAATCCTTTCTCAAACTAATTTCTGAATTTGAATCATTTCTTTCAACAACAACAATAACAAAGTAAAGATATATTCTTGGGATTCTCCAACAATTAGTAAGGGAGAAACACAGGAAATAATAACAAAATTACTTTAAAAAAAAGCACATACATTTGCAAACTCCCCCCTTTTGGCCAATGACCACACCCAGCACAACCTGGAGTTCATCCTGTATCTATTTGTTTAAACAGCTAAAGAACAATGAGATGTTTCTGGACATTCCTGCAATTGCCTTCTATCCGTTAGCTCTGGCAGCTGCTTGGCAACTCTTTACTTGGCCTCCAAAGTAAACCCACCCTCTGAAGAAAACACTGCAAACCTCTACAGCCAGCCTGTTTGCCTGCAAAGTGATTAATTTTAAGCGTCTTGAAACCAAAGCCAGTGTGCTGATAACATGAAGCAAACAGAGGGAGCAGTGTGTTGAACAGCTCGGAACAAACCGTTCCTGCTTTGCAAGCCAGGCTGATATTCTCACCACGCATTAAGCTTTCCAAGGGATGGAAAATGAGCACCCAGGGCAGGTTTGGGAGGCTTGAGAGGAGATCTTCCTCGTTATCTACCTCCTCATCTCTGTGTTTGTGGAGACACCCTTTGATAAACATACATTAAAGTTCTTCATGTTGCTCAAGTCTGAGATCAGTCTCTCTGCTGAAAATCAGGGGTTTACCTCTCTGAGACATCCCTGAAAATTCCTTCCATTATTCTATTGATAAAGCAGGAATATTTCCTATAATAACGTATACTGATAAGACACGAAGGCTGAGATGAAGAGGACTCTTATGAAACCCAGTTAAGAAACACTTGGGTTATCTCTACCAGATGTTATTAAACTCACCACAGGAATTACTGGTTTAGATATGCTGCCCTGTGTCAGGAAGCATTCAAGCCACATGATTAACAATCTCTTTTAGCTTTTAAATCCACATATCCTTGCAGCTATTGAACTTGCTAACTCTTTCTCTGGAATTCATGCGACAATATCCATTTGTGCCATCTTTTCAGAAAAGTGTTTGCAAAGAAAAGCTTAAAAGCATCAAGAGAAGAAAAGATTCCCTTTTCCTTTAATAATTTTTGAGTCAATATTGCAATCTGGAGGGATCTGCCTTAGGATTTATGAGTCATATGAAAAGTTACCCTACTTACCTACCGTGTATGCTTTTATCCCTTCCTCGTCCTGTAATTTCTGGACATGCCCAGTTATAGCCAAGGAAAACTTAATTAATCTTGACTTAAGTCAAGGTGAACAATTTAAAGTATTTTGAAATGCTCTCTGGGGCTCAAAAAAAAAGCAAACAAGCTTTACTAATGGAATACATGATTTCATTCCACAAGCTGTTGCTGGGGTTTCTTCAATTTGGTTGAACATCTGTAATGACTTTCCAAGAAGAAAGCAATAAATATTGTTTGTAGCTGAAGAGCTTGATTTCACATCCCATCTGATTTTTCCTGACAGTCCTCAAGATGCTCCTAGGAATACCCTGGTCTTCTTTCTTTTTTTTCTCCCCACCCCTTCCTTCATGCATAGCAAAGCATCCTGAGGAATCATGGCAGACAGGGAATGGAGGTGTCACCTGCGTGTTTGCTTTAACAAAGTGTGCTCACAGCATGCTATACATAACATCAGAGGCATGCGTGGGATGGTGTATCTATGGTCCCTCTAAAATGCTGAGTTCCTCTTGACTAAGCATTTCTGGAGGGAGACCAAGATGATGTATCTTTGCAACCAGCTTCCAGCATGCACCTGTGTTTACTTAACTTCAAAATTAAGTCTGTGCTAGACATCGCTGGATAAGGTGTTATCCTCCAAAAGCTGGTTAAACTCTATATTTCCCTTAGAAAAACACCAAATTAAGTTGTTAAAGACAAATCCTGAATACATTTCAGAGCATCCTGAAGGTAATCTAAGTGGGTGGCTTACAGTTCACTGAACTATCACACGTTCACTGCTCCCGTAGCCTGGAAAGATCTCCAAGAGATACAAACCAGTGAGGCAAGACTGAGCAAGAAGGTGTCAGAGAGTTCAACGGGACTGCTTACATTGATGCCAAGACCCAGGCATGACCAAAGGCAAGCGAGTGACCTGAGAAAAGCGCTCACATTGAGATCAAAGAGCGAGGGCCAGAGACCAGCTATGAACAGCAATTTTAAAAGCCTTCAAGGAGCTTTGCCAGCATTTGTTGATACCATTGAGAATTCAACCTCGGCTCACAACTTCATCTTTCCTATGTAGCCAATGACAGCAACCTGTCTGTGTTTTGTCTTGAACCTCAAAAGCACAACGTTCATCACATTAAATTACCCAGCACAGGGCCATGACTCTTAGATAGACCAGAATTCAGCTTCTGAAGGGCTTCAAGGAAAAAGTATTATCTACTGAGCTGTCTTGGGCCTTGGCATCCTGACAGAAAAAGGTTATGGAAAGTGTACCCTAAGCAAAATGTGAAAGGAGGGAAAGATTTTTTGTTTGTTCATTTGCTTGTTTGTTTGTTTACAAATATAAAATGAAGGGAATTCCCTGTTGCCTTTTACAGGGCTGTACAGTTCTGGGCAGCAAAAGCTAGTGACACTAAATTGCAGTGCTCAGGAAACCATGCCTTTAGGAAGCTGAGAAAAATTCACCTTCAAATTCCTAAACAGTCTTAACATTTACCATACACAGTATCAAGATTATCAGAATAATAGCTGCAAACTGCACTTCCACGTAAAATCTTTCGAGGGAAAAGAAACACCGAGATATGACTTGTTGCCTTTTCACCAGATATGGGAAGGAGAATTATTTTAGGGCAAAGTTACATTTTTTGGGGGGGATAAAAGTCCACGTTCTGTTAGTAATCACAAAGGAAATGTGGTGTAAATCATACTCAGCTGAGTTCTACATTTCTTTGCTCTGCCTGAATTTGAGTCCTTTGTTATTCACATAAATGCAGAAGTCTACAAGGGTCACTCAAAACCAAGCAAGAACAATAGGTTAGTATATCCTCATCACTGCGAAGCCTCAGCCTACGAGGCCTTTTGGTTTTCTTCTTTATGTTCATTCACCTGTTTGGTTACTTCGTAGCAACAATTCACTGTCCCTTATTTCTTCATTATTCTTTCAGTTCAGCCATGCTTTTCTATTCATTTCTCTTCTTCATATTTGATTGATGTTATGAAATGTTAAAGTTGCAAAATTTATTTTTTAATGAAAAAATCTTTAGAAATGATGGAATTCAAAATAATCAAAAAATACTATCCTGCTGGTGCGCATATGCTCCACCTCCAAACACTGTTATTTATTCATTTTGATAAAACCTTTGATTTGAAAAGACTGTTTGTCATCATAGTTCTGACAGGTGACATCTGCCTTTTTTTGTTTGTTTGGGGATTTTCTTTTAGATGAATTTAGTGATGCTTTAGAAATGTAAATGTAAAAGTTGTCTATGAAAACGTAAGAAGAAATTGTAATAAGAAATGTCCTGGTTCTGTGCCACTCCCCTATTCTGGATGAAATGTCAAACCTACCAAAGATTTTGTGTTTCGTTTGCTTCATAACTGTGTCCAGGCCATAAAACCACACAATTCTAAAACATCGAGAAAATATTCAGCCTTAGCTGAAGAAAAGTTTTCTTTTTTTCTAAAACTTCGAGAAAATATTCAGCCTTAGCTGAAGAAAAGTTTTCTTTTTTTCTAAAACTTCGAGAAAATATTCAGCCTTAGCTGAAGAAAAGTTTTCTTTTTTTGGTGGGGTGGGGGGGAAGCACGAAATGTGTACGTGTTCCCACCATGCGCTGTGAACTTCAAGTGTCACAGTAACGGCAATTGCTCAGAAACAGTTCACACATTCATTACAGCCCATAAAAGCAATGTGCTGACCCCATCCCTTGTTTGCTGTGAGCAGTGAATGCCAGCGCAGTAGCGTTGGTGTCTGTTGTACCAGACCAAAACATCCCTTGGCAGAATAATTACCCTGTGCTGAGATCTGTGCTACCGTGGCTGCTTCACCTCCAGAATGAGAGCTGGCTTGGTTGAAGGTACGAGCTATACTGGGTGTACAGGGTGTAAATACATGCCATGACACCAGATGTGGCTCATTTGCAGTGCACAGCAAGGCTTTGGAGTTAAATTTCCATTTACTCATTGCAAATGGGTTTATTCATGTAGGGAAGGTGTTTGTTTGGAAGAAGGTTTAAGCAATCAGCGTTTCATAGCAGGCAGTGAAGGTCTGCACGACTGCAGCATTCAAAAGGTGAGATTTGGGATTCCTAAAATCTGAAGATTGACGTACGTATATTGGAAAGTGGGAAAAGAAAGAGAATTGGAAAGAAGTTCATCTTGCAAGTTGCCCACATATCACTCCCTGAGTTAAATACACTCGTCCTCCCTGTTCACAGGTGCATAGTCTTTTCCCTCTGTCCCTACAGAGATCTCAGAAGCTCCTATAACCCTTCCGCTTAGCAAAGCCCCTGAAACAGGCTGCTATCATTTATCATCGTCCTCCTCTGCAAAACAAACCCTCCATCCATGTGTTCCACCGTACATCAACAAAACCGGTAATAAAGATGCCAAGAAAGGTTATTCTCTGTATTTTTTTCTTCCTGTTTCGCACAGCTTCTGTGAAAACACATGACAGGTGGTTTGAATAAAACATCCTACATGTTTTCTTTTTTTTTTCATCAAAAGGGTGACGAAGAATGGCTTGTCTGTTGCATCCCTCTTGCAAAGTCTTTACTGGGACAGGCTGAGACAGAGGCATTTTTGGAAGCAACAGTGCTCCCAAGCATTCCTGGGTGACTGGCCTGAAGAGCATGTGTGTGCAGATAGACATATCAGATTGTTCTGATGCCCTGCAAGCCAATACATTCTCTAGAAGCCAACCAGGGCTACCAGGGATTTATTACAACTGAGCCTTGGCCAGTGGGTGTCACTAAAAATTAGCTGTAAGGGAAATAAAAAAAAAAAACAACCAACAAAACGCAACAGAAAAAAAAGCATGGGGGCAAGACAACCTGAATATTAAAAAAGAATTTCAGGACTTATTTTTGGCCCCAAGCCTTGTTTTGAGTCCTTCCTTTGGTCAAACAATGGCAATGAGATCAGAGCCAGGCATCTAGTGCCCGCTAATTACTATCTGGATTGACGCTTGCCGTGAATAGCTGGTAGGAGGCCCGGATAGGATGGGAAATGATTTTGCTGAAGTATCCCGCGTGGATTCCCTGGTGGTGGTGGCATGTTTCTTCATGGGCTTCCTACGTTGCTTTCCCTCACGCAGTGGGGGAACGTCAGCCAGGTGACTCACTGAGATTCTGCCCCATGTTTACTGCAACAGCCCTCTCCACAGGGACTTGCTCACTGCGTGGAGCCTGATTTTCCCAACATCTCAAAGGGCTAATTTTAAATTAACAAAAGCATTGGAAGGCAGGGAGAAGGGAAGGGGGAGGGGGATTTCTTGCAGGAGGAAAGAGATGGCAGAAATAGACTCCTTCCTTTTTCCTTTCTCTTGTCCAAGATAAGGAAACATCATAGCTAAAAGCAATTTAAAAACAACTTAAAAGGCAGATAAATTTAGTCACAAGTATTCCACTGGGTGGACAATCGAGATACAGAACAAGTCTTGAACCAGAAGGTTTTTAGGAAAAACTACCAGTGGCCAATGCAAACGGGCAAAAATCTAGGAAATACTGTTCATATTAAAACTACCATAGGACCAGGTCATAAACCTCTCTAGAGGAAAGATACTCCAGTAGTTAACACGATGGACTTTGATTTATGCATTCCACACAGGTCTCCTGGTCCAATCCAGGGTTCCTCTCTAACTTTGACAGAGTCACTGCAGCTTTTCTGTGTCTTAGCTCTCCACTTCTAACATAATGATATTAACATGAAGATGGCTAAGACCAACATGTGAAAGGCTATGAGCTTTGCTGAAGTTATAATTGTATCAATGAGAAGTTGCACTCAGTTCTTAAGAGGCCTGTACTCTGTACCTTGTACTCTGCAAAAAAAAAAAACAAGGCTCGAGAATTTCATGGGGCAGCTCAGATACTCCTGTGACTTTCCAATTCATGGTCCCAGTTTCTAACTTATACATAAAGAATAAAACATGTGAGCCCTGCAAACTGGTCCTGATATTTGCTTCCTGAGCATATGAAGGCAATGCCGTACTTTCACTGTGTGTCTCCTGGAAAGCTGGAAGCCAACTCACAGAAAAGGTAAGCTGAATTGGGGTGGACAGGCACACAGTGAGCATAAATCTTCATAAAACCTAAGAGGAGATATCCTCTATCATATGAAAGAGTTCATGTTCCAATTCTACCAAGACTCAAACGCTTTCAAACATTTAAAAGGGTGAAGAAACTCATAATTCAGGGAGATAAAAAACAAAGGTGATGAGTGAGTCTCGCAGGCACTACTACACTCTGATGGTCCTGTCAAAAAATTTAAGGCACTTATAGCTCTGAGGCAGTAGGATGCCATCAGAAAATGACACTGGCAGCTACTCAGTAGAAGTAGAGGTTCTGCAAGGAACCAAACCTAATATAGTCGCAGTCCCAGTTTAATACAAGGATTGCAGTAAAGCCCCCTCCTTTTATATCACATCAACTGTCTTTTTGCTATTCTTATTGACTGTTTTCTCAGTGGTCTTTGGGTTATAAGGATTCTGAGCCAACTTCTGAAGTTTGATGGGGCAACAAAAATATTCTATCCATTATTGTGGTGAACATGTATCAACCACGGGTCAGCACTAGCTTGGGGATATTTGTATAATGCTCAGTTGCACTAAGTAAACATGTCTTTAACCTCCTCTGTACCATCTGGAAAATTATAATATTTCTTTGATTTTTTCCCCTTTTAATTTTCTTTCCTGTTGAGATTACAAGTTCTAAAAGGCAAGCCCTTTCTCTTATTACACAAGGTTACATGAACACAAGTATGACAAGCAGGTCAGGACCTGTTCTTTGGCCCTGAAGGCAAGTGGTATGACTCATCTCATGGCCATATGGCTAAACTTTCTTCCATGTGAAAAAAAGCATGGCCTCACCCATACTGCCTACTGGGAACAGTCCCTGACCTGTGGTATTACTTGAACCATCTCTGAGCATTGTCCGGCAAAGAGAAAAATTGCATGGAGCAAAACTGTTTCAGGGAGGGTACTAACAGTTGGTCACTATGGAAGATTGCTCGTCCAGCCCTGGTCTTCTTTATTTTAGCAGCATAGACCCAATTTAAGTGTACAGTGCCCAAGACAAAGGCCCACAAGGTTGCTTGGGGCCTATAGGTATTATGATAGACCAAAAAAACCCCATATTTTTCCAATTCACTGTTTGATTTGGCTTCTATTAATTCAAATCACTAGTCATGAGCACCTCCCTGAAGGAAAATACTGACTGGAAGGCAGCATGCAGTCTTTACACAATCACTCCTCCAGCAGAGGTTTTTGTGCATTCCTAGCAATTCTCTCCTGATTTTTCAGCTCTGGAAAATCAGCACAATATGTTACACCAGTGTGTGAGAGGAAAATGCCATTAAAGAACATGACTCTCCTGACAGAGTGGCGGAGGTGTGTATTGCTTGGCTTGGCTATGGTGCACTCCGTTCGAGTCTTTCAAACACGCGACTGTGAAAGCAACATTGCTGAGATAATCCTTCCCAAGTGTAGCGAGAAGGAATTGCTGGTGCCACAGAGCAAAAAAGATTTCCAAAGCTTGATTCTAATTTCCTGATTTTTAAAAAGAAATTGCTCATCTGCAGCTAATCATGTTTGCGCTTTTCATTGTCTCCAAAAGCAATATTTTCCAAGGTGCTTTTAATGAACTGAACAGCCTCTTAAAGGCTCACGAGAGACAGAGAGACTGTCAGAGACAAATCACTTTATTTGATTATGCTTCACAAGATCTGGGTACATTCTTAACAGAAAAGAACACACCAAAGATGGATCCTCCTCCCACTTAAATCAGTTGGACTTTTTCTCTAAGGTAGGATCAGATCCAGAACATATTAATTAGAAATATGTTTTGATGAATGTTGCTATGTAGTGTGAGGTGTGTAATCAGAAAAGCAGATTAGGTTGCAGGAGAGACATAGCTGGAGTTGACTTCCAAAAGGAAAAAGTCCAAGAGAGATCAAGGTGGTAGGTTTCAAACTGGAGGGCTCAGCAAGGAGCAAGAAGGGGCACCCACACAACCTCAGCCTCACCTCCCGTGGGGGCCTGGACCCTTTTGACTTGTAGGACATAGTGTTGTAACCCCACCAACATTCCCAATAGCATTGCCAATAGATAAAGACATTTATTTATAACGAACTATTTCATGTGCCTTGGCAGAAAAGCACATAGTTGCTGAACAGTTGGGAAAGTGTTCTGTCAGAGACAGTCTGGCTGAAGGTTTGCTGAAAACACTGTTCACTAGAGCTCTGTTGGGCTACATTTCTCCTTTACAATCTGCTCTTCTTTTGCTGTTTTGTTTTCTTTAAGTAGTATTTTTAATTTGTCTAAAAGAGCATGCTTCCCTAAATGCAAAGGAAATTTTCAAAGTTCTTAATTTAGTAATTAAGCAGCAAATTCTTGCAATTACCCATAGTTAACACAGTCTTGATAGCAGGAAATTCCATCAACTCTTTTGTCAGAAATCACAAGAAATCTTCTACACTTCTGGGTGCAGCCTGTGGTTTGTCTGTCAACATATCTCCCACTTTCACTCTCTCCCTCTTTCTGGAAGCCAAATATCGCATAGAATTTGAGCATAGAATTTGAATCGCTTTAACATGAACTGAAACGTTGTCAAAAGTTTATTCACAAGGTATAGATTCAGTCCCAGTGAAAAATAGACTTTCCTTTCTGCTTTATCTTTTTGGTGATAAACTGCTTTTGAACAAATGAAAAAACACTTAAGTTTTCATCTGTACCTTTCCTGACAAGTGAAAAATTGACGGATCTGTGAAATAATGTTTTCTCTTACATGTTTTCTTTCTCTGGTACAACTGAGATTTGGCTAGGACAGAACAACAATCTGCCAGAATTATGCGGAAGGCGTAGGATTCATGGTATTTCAGACCCAGTCAACACAATTAGGCAAGCTTTGTTCTATTTTAAATTCAGAGAACATGTCCATCACCTTAGAAGTAATTTCCAGAAAGTTTTGTTTGTTTTGTTTTGGTTTGTCCTTAAACCATGCTAGTTCCAGGCTGATTTCCAGAACATTTAAGTTTCAAACCCAAATAAGAACTTCTAAGGAATCATCTGACCTGAACATCCAGGTCTTTGAGAAGACTTACCTGTTGAGAACGAACAGATGTTCTCTGCACACAGAGGTCTGTTTAGCTTCAGGCCTCCCTTCAAGGTCACCTTCTGTCACTGCAGGATTAATATTTTCAGCAGTATCTAGACTCTCTAGAGAGAAATAGAGCAAAAAGCTACAACAACTGTGACCAAGCTTGTTAGGAAAATGAAAAATAAAATAATCTTGAAGGCTCTCCAGTGTTCCAACGATGCTGATCTATGCTGATGTAAAAAAATCTCAGATGACTACATTAAAAAATAGGGGCCATTACTCTATCTTTGTTTTTCTATTCAATTGTAAACTCATTCAAACAATATCAGGTTAAATCTAACTCAGCCTTTTCAGAGTGATAATAACCCCAAAGCAAATTACATCCTCAGTTTGCTGACAGGAGTCTTACGGGTCAGAACTCTAAATTCCATCACTTTGGTGTAGTGCCAGGGAATTTGGAAAGGAAAAAAAAAATCAAAATCAAATGAGCTTCATATGCATCTTAACAGATGCAAATAATTTTAATAAAACCAAACTGTTGCCTAGGACTATGTGCACCCTAGAGTCTCATCCGTGTTTTATTCTGACATGTAAAATAAAATCTAATGAGAAGTTATCATAGATTTATGAGAAGAGAAAGGAGAACATTATTTTTATTTCATTTCTAAGTTGTTGTGGAGCCAGTAAGGGATAAGAATGATTTGTGCCAGATACTATGATGTACAGTTTAGACTGTGGTTACTGAATACTGGTTGTTATATAATACCAGCAGAAAGACATGGAAAAGGAATACTTACAAGGCATCTTCTGGGCTTGCTGTACCCTGAGTTTCCAGAACATTTTTTTGTACCCATAATT
The DNA here is from genome assembly GCA_013398815.1 of Ibidorhyncha struthersii. NCBI lineage: Eukaryota > Metazoa > Chordata > Aves > Charadriiformes > Charadriidae > Ibidorhyncha > Ibidorhyncha struthersii. Next base: position 1,189,293 of record VZSZ01012189.1, on the reverse strand, counting down.
AATTTAACCATTATTTACCTACTAACCCTTAATGCTTCAAAATTACAAAGCAAGGTTCCATATTTTCATTATCATATATCTCAAGCGAGATGCTTATATATATGGGTAGGAAAATGTTCAGGAAGAAAAAGATTTCTGAAAATCAGATCACTTTTCTTGAGATGTTTGATTTTTGGAATAAAGAATCAAACTCAAGCAGCCCAATTTTGGTGGTGGTTTATTTCTTGCTGGTGATTTAACACTGGTACAGACTCTTCTCTGATATCTGTCATGCAGCAGAAACATAGACTCATAGAATTTTCTAGGTTGGAAGGGACATTTAAGATCATCGAGTCCAACCATAAAACTGTGGGAAAACATGAAAATATACAAAAGCAGCATAAACGTACATATATATACACATATACATATACAAACACATGCTTTCCCTTACAGTCTGCCACTGAATGTTTACAATTTAACGTGCGGGATTTCCTCAGATATTAGTGTGCTTTAAGAAAATTGTTCAGACAGCCCTGGCACCATCTGCTGTAGGTGGCAGAAATAAGCGAATTCTGTAAAACTTTTTGCACATCTAGGTTGTTAGTAGAGGAAAAGATGAGACTTTGGGATTCAAAGCATGGAAGCCAGTCGCTTGGACTCCATTATCTGGCAACAAGCCCTTATTGCTTACAATAATTAGAGGAGAATGTGAAGTCTGAATCATTTTTTTGGAAATAGTATCTCTCTGGACATTATTGGAGGCACAAGGCAACTATACCACAACTTAGACACCTCAATCAGATGTTTAAATGGAAATGGGATCAGTCTGGCCCATTGTTTTTAAGCACAAAGGTGGAAAGCGAGGCAGTCCTGTCATCATAGCAACAGCCCCTATAGCTCTTCATTATTTTGAGAGCTCCAAAAATGTGAAACGCATTTAAGAATGTCATTAATTTTCCAGAAATGCCTTTAAAAAGGGGGGAGCTGGGATGTCTTGGTGTTTCTGGTATTAAAGTGAACCGTGTGTGACAGATTTCTGTTGTCTTCTTAGATGTTCTTGTTCTTACGGAGAGGTTGATTAAATGCAGCAGATACAAACTAATGATTTTTTTTGCTCCTTGGCATAAGAAGTCTCCAGGATTATCCACTCCACACAGCTTCCCTACAAGGAGAGGAGGAGAGCGTGCGGTGCGCTCTATAAATTGCTTCCCAGGCAATGTTAAGTGAGAGTTTAGGCGGTAATGATTCTCTCGTGCCTCTTTGGGCAGGGAAAGGTCCCATTTGCTCTGGCCCAGGCTAATTTTTCAGCACATTTGCCGAGGTAGCAGCGCTGCTTTTTTCACATCGCTATTTTCTGTTGAATCAGTGATTTGGTTGTTTCGGTTCCAAGTTTTCTTAATGTTTTCTTTTCTTTTTTTTTTTTTTTTCTGTTTCCTACAAACTTTGGTAAACAGTCCTTTATTGGTCAGGTCCTGACTGATTATTTTCACCTGGCTGATGACTCGGCATCTTTCCTTCTTTGGTAAAAACTGCATGGATGTAAAAATTTATTCCCTGTTGCAAAAGTTTTCATTCTAATTAACTGATAAAAATAATATCTTGGTGCAGCTTATTCTTTAGTCTCATTTCCATAGTTTTTTGCATCAAACGAACAGAATTTTTCTGGTTAAATCAAGGCTATATTTTTTCCAGGAATCCGTAACTACTTACCCGATTCATCCATCTGAAAGCAGCCATACAGTCATTGGTGTGGGGAACCATACATCATGGACCACGATCCTCAACTTAGCTCTGACACTGCTGTAGACCTGACTGCAGCTGAACCAACGGACTAACGCACAGATCTCTGAATTCGATTGGCTTACACACTATATTATTTATTTTATGCTTTGGGAGCTACCAAATTAAGAACCCATTCTCAGTTGTGGAGTTTTATTTGTTTCCATATACCCCAAAGGTGGTTTGGTTTGGTGTTTTGTTTTTTTTTTTTGTGAAATCCTATTCATTTTGAAATCAAATCATACTGATTTCAACAGGAATGGAATTTCACATGTAAAGCCTTTTAATGGTATACTGAAGTTTTAAATGGAATTAATTTCCTTCATTCCTTGTCATAACTGTTTTTTTCTTAAAGAAGCATATGGTTAGTGATGCATCAGCCTCATTAAGTGGGTCATTAGAAATGTGTAGGCCTGTAAGGCTCTACTTTTAATTACTCTGTGTATCTTCCGTCAGTATTGACAGGAAGTATTTAAGACATCATGACACTGACTGAGAAATATTTAAAGGCAAGTTAGAAGTTCTCTGAATAATTCTCATAGAAATGTTCCATTTGTAATTTTGCAATATCCACTCAAATTCACATGGGAAATTTTTTTGATTTTGCAATGAGATCCTTCATGTTAAAGTACAAAAGTGTCAGTTTTTTTCTCAAACTCCATGTAATTAAGAAATAGGAAAGGAAAAATAAAACTGCCTCAACAAAGATTTTCCTTGATGTCCTTAAGTATATCAGGACAGAAATAAATATAAGACAACTGCGCAGCGGTACTCTATATGTCCTTGATTTGAAGTTATGTTCTTTTTTTCTCTGAACTTCCCTTCACCTTACTGCAATGATGTGTATTGTTGCTGCCATCATATTTTTTCTTTCATTTTCAAATTACAGAAGTGCAACCGGGAAGTTTTGGTTAGTCACGTTCAATTTTACTTTTTTTTTTTAATTATTATTTTTACGTATAGCACTATTTTCCTAAATGTTCAACATGGACTTGGTTCTCCTTTTGCATATTTACTGTGAGTTTCAGAGTGAAAACAATCAGAACATCACATTTTGTTCACCTATTTATTTTAAATGGGGTTCTGAACCAGTAGTATGGAACTGCTTAAAAAATTCTGAGATTTTTTCCTTTTTCTCACCACCAGCTTAGAGCTCCAGTGCTCGAAGCAAATGCAGTTGGCTTGGAGCTGTTCTGCTTCATGACTTACTGTGCTCAGGGATCATTAAAAGAGTTTGTCCTCCCTGAACTTCTCAGGTGCAATGGGCTCAATGAACAAAATGATTAATTTTGTGTGCCGTGAACCTGTCCTGCTTGCTGTTATCTACATATTTCTTCATATTGGCACTCTATTAATTTCAGATGCCTTTTCCTTTGCTTGCTTCCCCAAGCTTAATAAACTGCTTTTTTTCATCAAATATTAACAAGTTAATAATTGTAGTGTCATTTACAACATGGGTGTATTCTGAAGACACGCAGAATCTTAAGTGGGGATGCAACATGCTGTTAATTTTGGATAACGCAGCACTTTTATACTTCAGGTCTGGAGAATGTTAGGGGCATTCACAGTTCTCCCTCCTAATTTACACAAAGGGCAATGGCAGCATGGCTGAGTTTATTTGTTATAGTAGCAATCATTTTGGCACATGCTGGCACTGGCACTGAAAGCAGGATAATGTCACCAGGGGCCGTTTCCTACACACTGCACTGGAATTGCTCAAAAATCTCAGCTGGAAAACAGCCTGCTGGGGCCTGAGATCATAAAGGGCCTCTCGTGCGTAAACGACACCGATCCTGATGCTGGAACAAGTAGTTAAAACCTCTGCATGCTCAGAAAGAGCTTGGGAGCTGGGAGAAAAAGCCCAGAAAATTACACTTGATTTTGAAATTTTATTTCATTATTTTTTTCCGCCAGCCTATGGTCTGCACACAGATGTCACTGACGACCATCCATTTATAGAAAGGGAGAAGGTTAAAATAAAATGAATCTGTACAGTAACAGTTGCAAGGAGAGGGTCCCTTGAAGCATCCTCCGAAGTCACGATCCATCTTTTACGTCGCGCTCCGCTTTCAGAAGTGTATTTGTGTTTTCCTAAAGTAGCTGTAAAAGGTAGGTCAGGAGGAGGCATCTGCTCATCTGACCCTAAAAGATGTGTAGGGTGATGAGTTCAGACATAACATTTCAAGAATAAAATGAAAATTGACAGTTCCACCACAAGAGGAAAACTGCATTTAACAAAATTACGTTATTGAGGTATCAGTCTGTGTTGGGGGTGCTCCAGACCAGACCATTGCTTCACACACACGCTCACAGCCCAAGATTACCAAGATTTCATCAGGGGATGAAAAAGCAAAGCTCTTTTCCCCATTTTGCTCCATATTCGGTATACAATGGAAAACAGACTAGTGCTACTGTAAACAAAATGCAATTTTACTTTAACTTGAAGGAGCACTTGTTTTTAAACATAGCAGTGATTAAAAGAAACATGATAGCCATGGTTTTGGCACAGGAACTGATAAAATCTTCTGGATAACATCTTTCATATGAGGAGAGGCTGAGGGATTTGGGTCTCTTTAGTCTGGAGAGAAGAAGATTGAGGGGGGATCTTGTTAATGCTTTTAAATACTTGAAGGGAGGATGCCAGGGGGATGGGAGCAGTCTTTTTTCAGTGGTGCCCATTGATAGGACGAGGGGTAATGGGCACAAACTTGAACATAGGAAGTTCCATCTTAACATGAGGAGGAACTTCTTTACTTTGAGGGTGGTGGAGCACTGGCACAGGCTGCCCAGAGAGGTTGTGGAGTCTCCCACTCTGGAGACATTCAAAACCCGCCTGGACGCTGTCCTGTGCAACCTGTTGTAGGTGACCCTGCTCTGGCAGGGGGGTTGGACTAGATGATCTCCAAAGGTCCCTTCCAACCCTGACTATTCTGTGATTCTGTGATAACTATCACTTTGCCTATCTCTACGGTTTGTTTCTCCAGTTGTTCTCTGTTTCCACATTCAAAATTTTTGTATGATTTGCAGACACTTAGCACAATAACTGGCCATGAGTATAAGAGCCTTCCTAGGAAACCACAATCGAGATGTGTTTATCAGCTTGTTTGTTCAAAAAAAGTCCTTTATGTTCAAGATCCTTAGCCATAAACTGAAAAGCACAAACCACAGATGAAAATAAAGGTCATGCACTGGTAAACAACAGGTAAGCACATCCAAGCTTAAAACATTTCTGAACATGAAGAACAGAAGAAGAGAGTAGATGCGCATTTACTGAAAGACCATGGGCAGTGGCTTCACTTTGCATTTTGATCACAGACTAAAGTTATCTATGATATAAATTGAATCTGTCTAGACATTGAATGTTTTCTGGTAAGGAGAATCTTTTTATATTACATGATATTAAAAAGCACGGGAAAGCAGAACCTGCTATTAGTCAGAGCTTCACTGGGGTGCCATGGAGTTAAGAATCAATAATAAAATTCTAGTTCAGGCACCTGACATTTAATTTGGGATTTCTGATTAATATTGGACGTGAGGCATAACATATGATATGGCATTTCATAACTGTTCACCTTTATTATAGAAAAGGTGCTTGGAAATATTGAATCAGAAACCCATTGGTCCATTGTACAGAAGTCAGATCTGCAGAGACATTGAGAAAAAAAAATCAGCTGAATTGTTTAGTGAGCAAGAAGTCAGAGAGATCATCTCATGGAGGGGGAAATTTGAAACCTCCTCAGACCAGGAGCGGTGGTGATGTGGCTTTTACATATGCCTACAGTGGAATGACAGACCAGAGGAGATTTCCCCAAGGTGCTGAACTCAACACACTTTGTCCTACAACCTCTTTCAGGAACTTTTGTCAATGGAGGAACAAGTTCCCATCGCACAGATTCAGAGCACAGAAAGGCCTCAGGGGGTTGTAGGTGTCCAGTAGTGCTGTTAAATCCTCCAAAAGTATTAACATCAAAATTATTTCCTTTTCCTAATAGCTTAAGATATGCATCCAGAAGTTTGGTCTCTCCCTTGGTGGCTTACATCACGTCATGTGATTAAAAACTAATTGCCATAAACACCAAGGTTCAGTGAGGATCCTTGGGCAACGACTGGGGAGGCCACAGGTCAGGACGACAGATGTTAGAGGCAGTCGGACCCAAGAGCCCAGTGGAGGTGAGGCTGCCAGAGCTCCGTGTCCCCAGGCTCAGCCAGCTGTGAGGTTCCACATACATTCCCAACAGGAGTACACACACACTCACCGTCTCTCCAGTAGCTGCTCCAGACCTCCAGACCCTACAGTAGCCAACTTCATGACCCTCTGGTCCCTCCAGTATTTGGCCCCAGGGCCATGTTCTCTCCACGCCTGTCTCCAAGACTTCTTACCTGTCTCAGCAGACAGCCTGGTTTGAAGTTCGATGACAAATTAGGTATACCCATGTGCACACGCACAGAGGTTTGCAGTTCCTTAGGGAAACACTCACACACCCTGGGATCTCCGGTTCCTGGCCCCACAGACACACGAGCCCTGTGAGCCACAGCCTCCTCTCCGGCTGCTGCACTCAGACTCCATACACACACGTGCACACAGCATTGGGATCCCCTCATCCAAGAAAATGTTTGGAAATGGAGTTTAATAAGGAGACAGGACAGACTGAGCTGAGCAAGGGCAGAGCATGGCCAGCCCTGGTTTATACACGTTCGGCTGCTTTTATCCCCTTATCCCTCTGTTTTCCCACACTTGCTCCTCCCCAAGCCATGTTGATTGGTCCTTCCCCCAAACATCCTATAATAAGTCACTTTCACATCCCATAATAATTCACGATTCTCATAAAAACATCCCACAATAAGTTTTACACAGTCCTCAAATGCTCCTACTTTGTAGCCCTCTATGAGTCCTGTTCCTGTGAAGGCAGTAAACCCCACAGCTTTCATGGCTGCCTGGGAAGCGTGTCTTTGGCCAAGCCAAGCCATCTCGGTGGGTCTCAGCCCTGACCACGGGCTGATCACCCTCCCTGGGTAGTCCCAGGAGCACTGGAGTCAAAGTACTCCATTGGCAGGAATTACGTTACCGGGGTTCCTCCACCTACTGCAGCTCTTCAACTCCTCAATGACCCTTTGTGTTTATGGTGATTAGCTCTAAATTACACATGTTAGCAGATTAGGCAAGCATCCTGCCTGCTGCCTAGTTTATTGCTCTTCTGGGCAGCCCTGGCATGGTACCTAGCATGATTTGCCTGCCTGCTGATCCAAAAATATCATGCTCTGCTGCTTCCCATTTGTCCAGGCTGCATGAAGTTCCCAAGGTCTGGGAAACCCTGTCTGGCCAACATTGCGTTGTGCTCTCTTTCTTTCAGCCACCCTATATCAATCACCAGCTTCTCCTCACCCACATCTGTGAAGGTTTTGAGATCCTATAAAATCTTCCTGCTGTACAACTTCTGTCTCATTTGTTACTGTGTGCCTTTCCCTTTGGCTCCATCCCTCCAATTCAGACACTAGTCTTTCCTCCAAGTTTCCTTCTCATTCACTCTGAGTCAAAGATGTGTGATGCCTGCAAATGCCCCATTCACATCCCTCATCAAAACTCCTTTTCCCTGGAAGACTTATCAAATCAGCTGATGAACCATCTTCTCCACCCCACTGTGAGACATAAAAGCAAGAATGAAAAGATCAGTGAAAAGCAGCAGTAACTGCTTTATCAAGCAGATATTCTAGATTTTGCAAGGAAATCGATTTTGAAACGGGGTTCACATGAAACATTTTCCCTTTCCCAAACCTGGTAACAAACATACGGGTACATAATCTCTGCCTTCCAGACTCATTCCAGCAGCCACAGAATCTGCGCGACCCTTCTGCTGCCCCCAGGACCGACCACAATCGGGGCAAGGCAAAGAAAAATCTCCACCTCCCAGAGTCACGTATCATAAAATTTAGCAGCACCACAACGTACATGCCCCAAAACTAATACTTCGAAGACCCTGATAAGAACAAATTGTTCATTTTCTCTCTTTGTTTTACCAGCCATTGTAAAATGCATACTCTTTTCCGTACCCTTTGATGCTTTAGTAGAGCAGGGACTGTGCTCTGAAGGTGTGGCAATGGTATAACTCCACTGATGTAAGAGGATTTACGCAGTCTGAAGACCTGGCCCTACGTTTCACCTTGGCCTTTCCAGCACGCTGATTTAATTTAACCCAAGGCCAGGAATTAAAATAAAAAAACAACAATTCATGCCTGGTTACATTTGTGCTTGTGACCTACGCCTGTCCGAACAGGAGTTGGACAGGACAAAGCACAATGCACTTCCTTGCTTTTATTGCTTTCATTCACTTCATGTCATGCCAAAGAAGGTTGATTTAGGAAGTTCTAGTAATTAACTGCTGATGTTTTTGACTGCTGTTCCCAAGAGACTTACAATGACTTGTAATGGTTGTTCTGTAGGAAACTCTTTCTGGAACGATTGTAGATAACGTATATTCTCTGTTTGGCTTTACTTTAACTTGATTTTTTTTTTTTTAAGCAAGGAACATAATTTTTCTTTTAAGCAAAAGTCACCTGTTCCCTGCATCCCAGAAACCTTCTCCTCCCAGACCATACGGACATTCTGCTGTCAGAGCCCACCAAAGAAAGAGTCTTCCTAATTCAGTTACACATTAGACACAGGATAAGTAAAGTGGACAAAACAAGCAAAGAGAGAGTAAAAATTAATGCGATCTTTATACCATAAGTTATGGAGTGCCTTTCATTGCTCTTAGCAGTTGAGAAAACTCAAAAGGAGGAAGCATTGGAGCAATGTGTATTTGGAGAAGACAAGCCGTTAGCAGAATTTAAATCTGGGCTGGTGCAGTTAGAGGAGGCTCGAATAGGTCCTAACGTGGTCTCATGGCTGTTTGGTCTCTCACTCTTCAGGACGTTTCCTTGTATTTTTAGCTCACTGTTCTGTTCAAAATTAGTGGATGCCTTGGCACTGTTGCATAAAACCTAACAAATTCCACCCAAAATTAAAACCAGTATAATAATTATCATTCTGATTCCTCTTTCTGTGCCCTCTACTATCACACACACATGTATTTCTCAAAGCATACAGCATGCAGCCACTATTTATCTCTTTGATGACTAAACATTTGGGTATCTATACCTATAGCTATATTTCATACCTAAAAAAAAAAAAAAAAGCCTGATTTTCAGATTTTCACCTGCTATGTTCATCTGTTACTGACATTGAAAACTCCTGAAAAGTAACACCCAGCAAAGCAGAGCAGATCCCACTGTGCGTACATTGTATTTGTCGGGTTTGCAAAATGGAATCGTAACTTTAATAAAACCGGATTGTTTCTTACTGAACTGACTTGAGCAGGAGCAACTCAGGAAGGATATCGTGCGTGATAGGAATCCAGCCCTGAGAAGGATGTCACTCATAATAAAACCGTGCTGTATTGAAGTGCTCATAAAAAAACAGCTTTCTTCACACGCCATTGCAAAGCATTACTCATTTGTCACACTATCTCGGACTGACATTTACCAGCCGCAATTTGCTATTGTGATGCTTTTCCCTTTTACTTCTACTAACCAAATGAAAACAACATACGAGAGCAGATTTGAAATCATATCAACAATGTATTGCAGCCACTTAAAAACAGGAATAGGGAGATGTATCACAGGCAATAAGACATAAAGGCACAATCTGTGAACCTTTTTCTCAGCCAAAATGTAATAGCGTGCAAGACAGCTATCTTCCATGCGAGATAAATAAAAATATAGAGCACACTGAAAACAGTATTTAGCTGATTTGCATTTGGCATGAGTTCAGCCCTTTGTATGTTCTTCTCCTGAAGAGGTATTTAAAAGACGGGTAGACGTGGTGCTGAGGGACATGGTTTAGTGGTGGACTTGGCAGTGTTCAGTTGATCGCTGTGCTCAGTGATCCTAAAGGTCCCTTCCAACCTAGATGATTCTATGATTCAATAAAGAAAATGAAGTGTAGGCCTAAAACTGCATCACAAAGAAGAAAAAAATCTGAGTAACACAAAAATCAGCGATTGATGTCTCGTACCTGTAAAGTAAAATGATTTGATGTTTAAGGTGGATTTTTTCTTTTTACTTGGGTTACTAAAATTAACTTACGCTTGCAACTTCCACCCTAACTTATGGTGATGCCTTTTTAACGTTCAGGATTTAATCCCTACGAAAACTTTGCTAACGTGACCCATATCACATGCACAGCTGGCTGAGTAGCTGTGATCTTCAGATGGGGTTTTGACTTCTTTTGGGAAATAGCTGTGCAGAAAGCCGGATGTCCTCAGGGGAACTGTGCCACACAGATCCGCACAGGTAGAGAGGGCGGACCACTCCCTTCCCTTAGCCAGGAGCTATATTTTTTCATGCTCCCTGCAGCAATGATCCAGAATTCAAGGTCTAGAGACCTTGGCTCGTATCCACACCACTTACCAAACCAAGTACATCTCAGCAGAAGGTATGTTTGCGGAATGCAGCTTTTTAACCTCGTATTCTTTGTGTATCGTACAGAGAGGAGCTGAACAGTTTTGGTTTTTTTTTTTTGGTTACACATTCTTTGCTAGTGTTTTGTCAATTAATAAATATTTGCTGAATTCCAGTGCACAGAGTATTTTTACAAGTGCCCAGAATATTCCTTAGATTAATTTGGAATTCCTTGCCAAATGATAAGACAGTGATAAGAAAATAAGCGGAACACCCACACAAGGTACAGATATCTTGGGTGTTTTATCAGGATTTAGGATTGTGACACAGTCCTAGTGCTGTTATACAAGAAATCTATGCTTTAAAAATCTCATGTCTAGGACACCTTCGAGGTCTCAACTCTGATACATCTCCTGTGTGCCCATGTGAGCAACCAAATTTTATCAAGAGCTCCTTCTTCAAATTCTGGCAAATTCGTGCTGCTCAATCCTGTGATTTCTTTCACAAGTAGATGCTTCTCCAGCTCACAGCTAGAAGCCGTGAAGTGGAAGACAGAGGTAAGAATGGTGCAGGAGCCAGGAGGAACCTCTAACCCATCACCTCATTCACTTGTTTTGTCAAGTATATGGGTCTGTAATCACATTTTCCTTCTTTTCTGACTTTGTCATTGGCACACGGTGGGATTGGGTTGAACCAGTCACCCTAGCCTCCCAACAGTCAGTATAATCTGTCGGTATAAACAGTCGGAGATCCAGCCAGCAGCAGGTGGGGAAGTGAAAAAAGCAATTTGCTGAGTAGGCACCTAAAATGGGTCAGGTGGCTCATGTCCATATTGTGCCTGTTTCTCACCAGTGGCTGTAAAGACAGTCCTGGGTCACTGGTTTACACGGAGATATCTACCTCTGACTAGATTAGATGGATCCTCCCTGAGGTTCACAGATGAGACTAAACTTCCTACAGCAGGAAGACACCCGAGCAGAATAACTATTGCCAAGACTGGTTGACAACGATGGGAGCTTTTGGTTTGGGACAACCACTTTCAGACACATGAAAGACCTTTGTTTTGAGACTGTGGATGCTCACTACTTTCCAGTTCCTTTATAGGCATTGGTACATCAAGCAAACAGATGGTGTTACAAACACCTCCCAGTCAGCAATGCATGGACCCGCTGCGAAAATGAATTGCGTTGCATCTGAACCCATTAGCCTTTTTGCATCTCAGCCCATTAGCCTCCATTAAGAATGAGGGTTTATAAGTTCACCTTCAGGGCTGTATTAATGTCACACTGCTGCTTCCAATTTACTACCTCCGAGTATCTGAAGCCAGACTCTGCGCAGGACCACCTCATCTCAAGCTGCCTACAGCCAACTCATTATACTCTATTTTTTCATAAACCATCTCAGGTTTCTCAAATGGGCCTTGAAAATGGAGGCACCCAGATCCATGGGTTGCTATAAGACATTTTAACCTCTGCAGACTGAGGATGTGCTATGTAAAGCACGCTGTGAAGGGCAGGTAATGCATACGGTGCCATGGAAACCACACACCAGCTGATGCCAAGAGCTAGAGGTCAAAGAAACAGTGCTCCGGTCCGAGGGTCAAGCAAAAGTCTCAATGCTATCCATTCTTCTGAATAGCAAAGACATGTGCCTTTAGCACAATTTCCACGCAGTGTCAGCTGTTGCAGTTTAGCACAATTCCTTCAAGCAAAAGAAAAATTTAAAAAAGCCCATAGCAGATGAAACTTCAAATCTTGGACTACTAATAAGTACTTATCTTAGAAAAAAAAGTCACTTCACATACCTGAGAGGGTTTTTCTTTTTAAAATTGGTACTTGTTTCCATGTCGACATCGTCAACAACTATTGTTAATGAGGGACATCACAAAAATAGGTTGCTTTTGACTCTAAAAACAATCCCTCCCTACCCTGGTTAAAACGACAAATAAAATACCCTTTTCCCTTCTCTAGTTTTATAAACAAAGCTGCTAAGGAGAAACTGCTTCCTTATTTCAGACCTAATGTTGAATTTATTATCTTTTAGCCAAAGAAAACAAATAAATGAAGAGTGCTAGTATATACAAAGTTTTCCTAATGGGATGAGTTTTCCTTAGGTTACACAGCAGACCAGGCTCTGGATCATACGGGCAGGCAGGAGCAACCATTTTCTTTCCATGAAGAAACCTCTCTTGTTTCCTACATGATCTTATTGATGAACAGAAAAATAAAATAATGCACATCAGTCATAAAGGCTTTGGTGCTTGATTCTTAAGTTTTATGTATCTACAAACATGAACTGAAGAGACAAACTATTACCAGACAAACTTTGGTGTGGGTCAACTTTTTATCACCTACTCCCCAATAACTGTCCATATCCCAGGTGTGGTCAATGTGAAATAATTCAGGGCAGTTTTCTCCATAGCAAACTTACCCTGGGACAGGAAAATGAAAGAGAGTTACCAACATACTGTAAATCTGTATTTTGTACCACGTTACGGCATTGTAATCATACCACAAACCACGTAGGCACTCTGAAGAACTGACCATTTTGCTCCTTCAAAAAATTGATACCCAAATTTTCAGAAACAGTGATTTGAGGTCCTCGTGGTTTAATGGAGCTCCCAACCGCCACCAAAAAATTGCACCTTCTTCAAGCACTTCAGTTTCAGCAATTGAATCTTTAGAGCCCCTAAGCCACTTAGCACTTCTGAAAAACTTGGCTTATGGCTGTGTCATTTTTCTAAGCTCTTCAGCTTTCCTCTGATTTCTAAAGTGACCATTTCCTGTCATTTCGCATTAGCCCATTAGATTTATTAGGAACAAAAGCAAACAGACATCTGCCTCTGAAAAGTGAAGACTTGAAAACAACACACTCAAGTTGTCACTTTTGCTCTGCCTGGGAACAAAACACACAGTGACAGCAGAGGTACGTTCATGATAGTAAGTCATCGTATCTCAAAGTTTTCCCCAGATTTGACCAGTACAGTAAGGGAAGATACGTAGAAAAACAAACAGCAGCAGGTTCACCAAATTAAATCTGAATTTAGAATCATAGAATTTTCCCCACAATGATGACTTTTTTGCAAGTGGTTGCTGGTATAATAATAAAACATTTTTTCTGCTGTAGAGTAGACCTGCAGATGGATAAGAAATCTTCTCAGTGTGTCACATACACACGTGCCCTGCCCAGACTCCCAATAAAACTCTGCAATGTGACTGCCCTTCCCCTGATTTCGATCAGGATGATGCAACTCAGACTAAACAACAACGAGTGATGAGATTTTTCAGTTTTCAATACCGCTTGGATAGGCTTCAAACAGGACACGGTGGATGCGTGTGCGTGGAGTCAGAGAGAACCTCACACTTTAAACTACCTTCAGACTAGTTGGTTTAAGTACCTGTAGCTGCCTCAGGGTAACATCGCCGAGGTCAGCGTGGGCTGTTTCATCCCACTGAGACTGCACCACGGTTCTGCTCGCAAAAGAGGAGGCTTAAATTATCGTTATTATTCCCCTGAGCTGATGAGGCCCATGAAACATTTATACTATAATCGCCCAGATTAATATTCACTTGCAAATGAATTATTAAAAAAATGAGGAGGAAATTTGGGCTGTCACTATTGCCATTGCTTTAAATGTTTTATTTGTATGGGACATTCTGTACAAGACAAAGATAAATATACACTTTGTACAAAGGTGACATATGTGACACCTTACCAAAATAGTACCTCTGCTTAGATATTCATCTACATACACAACATGCCATGTCGTTAGCTAAGGAGTCAGTTTTCAGCAAAGAGTATATTTTTTTATACCACAGAAGAAAAAAGAATGAAGTTAAGACATACATGCAGATCAAGTGCCAAATGCCACCGGTGTCTTTTAATGCTCAATTATAAAATGGTTGCTGCTTTGTTCATTTCAGGAAGTCACATTCATTGGGCAATGAAAAAGAAAACGACAATGAAGAGGAAAACATAATTAAAAAGAAATGGAGGCATGCTGCTGGAAAAGGGTATGATTCTGCACAGATCTGTGCAAAGGTTTTTGCATCGCCGTGTAACATTTTGCATTGCCTTGTCTGATTGACTCAAAAAGCCCTGTGATTTCTTAAGGGAAATAACTTCTGGTGCTTAATATCAAATAAAAAATCACATCTTCTTGTTGATGTAGACAGTGGCCGAGGGAATGCTCTGGCATTTTTCTGCGGCAGAACTAGATCTAAATGAATGTTCTGGTTGTACATTTGCTCCCTACCAAATCTCAAGAGCCATCTCTCTTGCCTCGTAAGCACACTGCCACTGAACCCTGGTGAAGGAAGATACTGTTTTTAGGCTCCAGGAGCAAGGATGGTGGAAGGACCTGAGCAACGCTGAGGTTCTCAGTGCTCCAGCCTGGTGGAATTACCCTACACAGGTGGTGGTTTGGTGAAGCGGTCCAAGTGCTTTATTTCTGCCTTTGTGAGTGAGGGCACAGGTGAACCTGGAGTCAGTTCACCTTAAATAGATGAGAGGTGGACAGTGGGCTTTGCAGAACAAATATACACACAATGGCAGATAATGGGTAAAAAAGATCTGTCTCATTGAGGTCCTGTTGTCATAGAAAGTGTTTCAAGAAATTAAGTTTCAACAAAAGTACTCTCCATAACCAGTGATGAAGGAGCCTCAGAGTTCTTTGCAGCCTGTTTTAGAAAGAAGGTCAGAGTTCAGGGCCTCTCCTCATCTTCATTTGCCTTCCAAGATAAACCATAAAACACAATCTATTTCCAAGGCCTATTCAATAATCTATACTCTTTCTTATATGCTGAAAAATTCTGACATCTTCACTAGTAAAATCCATTTGAAACCATCCTCTTGGGCTCCCTTTATATTCATCTTATCATCCTACTGTCTGGAGCACAGTTCTCATCCTAAAGCAAGTATACATCACACCCCGATATCTCCCTTCCTCTGAACAGAGAACAGCTCCTCTAAACACATCCACATTGTACACATCCATATTTTAGTCAGATGAAATCTGGCACGTCACATCTCCCTCCTTCCCCAGATGAACACTTATCTTTACTGCTCTTCTATCAGGGAGTGGAAGGTTATCTCCAAACTGACATACTTTAAAGCAGGGCTTTGGAATAAATGGTGTAGTTTTACTAGACTGGAAAATCCAGAAAGGAATTTTTTGTTAAACCTGGTTCCAAAAATCTTCCTCCATTTTTCACCTCTACACTATTTTCTGTCCAAATGCATTCTGCAAAAAAAAAAACTTATTTTACATTATAGATGCCCTGTGAGGTAGCTGGAAAAAATCAAACTGTATTTTCTTCATGAAACAAAGTGCGGACTGTAGCTCATCATAGAAATTTCAAGAGGAACAAAGGCTTTGGATGTGGGATCTTTGACTGGGATCTCCCGCTCCTGGAAGCACTGCAGCTCACACTGAGGCAAGCTCTTCCTGGGAAGCTGGAGTGCGTGAAGTATGGATGATGAGCGTATCTTAAAGGCAGTACACCTGTAGCTGACAGTACAAACATATGCCTACACACATAAAGATGAAAGAGTTTGCCAGAGGCCACGTAACACCCCAGTAGCACAGTCAGGAATGAGCTCAGATCTGATACCTTCAAGGCTGAATGGGAGATCTTCACATCACAAAGTTTAAAGTTTGCCTGTCTGATCCAAACCAAACATATTACATTGCACCGAATTAAATAAAACTAAAATGACTGAAAGTCTGAGATGCTTTAGGACATATAGATAGTTGGATGTGAATGGAAGCAAAGAGGGAGACAGATGTTCGTCCAGAGACCATCTAAACCTTTCTGGTACTCCGTTATGGCTTATATTCAGTTGGTTTCCAAATCTCACTCAAGTGCTAAGTCTCTGAGATTTGTATCTGCATAGTCAGTTTGGTATCTCTGTTTGGTAAACACAGTAGGACATTGAATTTTTGTTGGAAATCAATTTTGGAAATAGCAAGTAGTTTATTGGGACTCAGCAGAGATTGCATACTGACTAGGAAGAAGATGATAAATACAGAAAGTAAAAGTTCTTTATTAAACTCTTATGAAATACTCACTCTCAAGAGAGAGGAATAACCCTAGAAACAGCATTTATCTGCCTTTTTTCCAAGGCATTTTTTCCAGTCTTCAGTTCAGTAACTTGTTCTAATTTTGGTAAAGTGTTGCCAAAATATGTCACTAAAAGAATTCATTTCAGAATATAAACTGCTGTTTTGGTACCTTGTGAAGCATCATTTCACGATACACGATTTCAGTAAATGCACTTTATTTAATAATGAAAAACGGTATCTATCACAGATAGGCACCTTTTAAATTTCAAACCTAACAGCTCTTCTGTTTTCTCGTAATTATGAAGAAGCGAACCACAGATATTATCTGCCACTCTGGTGTAAATAAACCCTAGTGCATAAGTAGTTACAATGGTATAAATGTAAAGATACTGATACAACTTTCTCTCATTCAGAAAGAAAAATGAGCTATATCAGTGTGAGGCACTGTTACACACCAAATGCACCCAGTACAAGGAACGTACTAGTATAAGGAACCCAGTGTAAGGGACGTATTAGTATTATTTTTATTCTGGTCAAACAAACCCACAACCTTTACTGAAAATTTTATGACACAACAAGAACTTTGTTTAGGTCAGGCTTTCTCTGAAAAGCCCATATGGTTACCAATGTGTTTAGTGCAAAATGAGACTTCCTATTATCACGTAAAGAAGTGAATATTTATTTCTTGGATAATATTTTATACTTTCACTGGAGTTTTGTAAGGGAAGAACTAGGCAGTGCAGAGAAGGCATGTACGGTGACCGAAATCTGGGTTCAGCATCTTTCATCAGATGCTTTGAAACAATTGCAGGATACAGAGTGGATGCAGAAAGAGACCTCAAGGGGACGTTGACGACTTCACTGCTTCATCCGTAACCTTGACTGGGTGGTGGAAACTCTGTCTACTCTCAGAAGCTGTATGCTAAAGGCAGTGACAAGGAATTTACGTAAGTGTTGTTTATATTCTAAGCAAAATATCTGAAGCACGAGGTGATTGAGATGAAACTCTCCCAGCTTGCAAACCATGTCATTCTTCCTCATCTCAAACTGCACAACTCTTGTCCTATTTCCTGTATTGGTGGGAATAGGAATGTGCTAATTCAGTCATTTCCTTTTTGTCTTTACAAATAAAGTGCAGGTCAGGTCAGTCACAAGATTGGTTCTGTGCCATTCCAGTCAATAACAGCTCCTTGCCACCTACAAATGAAAGCAATCATTTTATATCCATCAGTTAATCAGGTCATTGGAAAGGTAACCCAACACCCCTCAACCACCCAAAGAACCTTAGAGACACTAGGATGGGCTCATTTGGGGTAACTAGTCACATCTTCTGAAAGGGAAAGGAATGGAATTGAGGTACCTGTGCCCCTAACTTTAGGTGCCCAAGTATGGAGGTCCGTCTCCTTATCCTTCCTCCAGTCTCTTCGAGGCAACAGAGAGTCCTCAGCAGCAGCTGATTCAGGTCAAGTACCTTCATGTTGCAAAGACTGTAGGGAATCCCCAAAATGGGGAATTAACCCTATATAACCAGAACACTCAGTCTCAGCTGCTACGAGGCAATTTGCACACTCCTATACAGGCAGGCCCCCGAATGGGAACTCTGTGACTCCCAGACCCTGAGACCAGATCATTTCATTTAGCAGCTATCTTTGCTCCTGACCTTTGTTCCTTCGAAGTATTCACTGGCTCTCTTTAATGGCAATGTTTTGCTTCTCCTGTGCTGAGGTTTTTGCTTTTTCTCTGCCCTCATTCTTTCTTCGGAATAACACTAAGGATGTATACTGAGAATGTTTCCAAATGAGTCCACATGCATGTGCACAAAAACCTTCCCTGTTTTTAATTCCTGGCTGTGTATTGGCTGCTACTGCTCAGCTGCCGACTCCAGGAATGTGACCAACACTGAATGCAAAGAAGGTATCGATCCCGCATTTGTCACCAAATGTATCTTCAAATCATGGCAGAAGACAAAGATCTGAACCAAGACTCAGTGAAATCAGGATGACGCTCTCCAGTGACCTCACTGGGTTGAAGTGAGTCAATTTACCGTACAGTCAGAGTCATCCATTGCATGAATTACACCCATATTCCTGACACTTCTCACGTTTGCAAGTGGTCATGGTCCACATCTTCCAAGAACTAAGCTATTGCATTCCCAGTTTCAAGTATTTGTATCTGTTTTGAAAACCTGTCTCAGAGTGTATGTGCACAGCAGTAAAACATTGGTGAGGGGGTGGAGACAACAGTGAGTTGCCAGAGCACCACATTCTTTCTGTCACCGAGGAAAGAACGTGTCAGCAAGGGTATGGCAGCTCAGTCCATTCACTGAGCAAGTCAATTAAGTGTAAAACAAAACCAAAATCTGAATTCATGCAGTATTCAGTGCAAAGTCTCAAAGAAAGTGACCATCTGAGGGCTGTTGTGAATTTTTCCCTTCTTTTTTTATTTTGCTGAGAAAATAAAAATAAAAAAAAAATTGCAGAAAGACTGTCCTCATTCCAGAGCTTAGTAGGAATACACAAAAGTGATGCCTCACATCTTAAGCTAAAACCAGAACACGTTTTCATCAGGGACAGTCGACCTAGTCTGGCATCCACCAGTGGCAAGAGCTGTCCCTGCCAGAGGTTCAGAATATCACCCCCAGAACAACCAAATGCAAGTGGGAAGTACAATCGCCACCTTCTGTCCCCACAGGATTTTTCAGGTAATGCCATCAAACCATCCCTTAGCTTTGTGTACAGTCTTCCCGAGGCACCACACCTTCTATCTCACCAGGGTGATTAATGCTTTGAGAGGGACCCACAGAGACCCCACAGAGGCCAAAAGACACCGAATGAAATCTGTGAAAATACCAACATGTGCTGATGCCATTTTTGCTGTTGTGGCCTAAGATGTGGCTAATCGCCATGCAGTGAGGAATGGGCCTTTTTTAAAACAGGCTTTCAATAAAGAGCTTATACAGAAAATTATACTTTGAAGCAAAACTCAAGGTAACTTTCATAACAAGCCTTATCTCCTGTCTTTATTTTCAAACCATTTTTGCTGAGCCGTTTGCAGACTGAAAAGCAGTCTTTGGCTGTTTGCTCCTATGGAGATGGATTCAAAACTTTTTTCCCCTACTGAATCTGCAGAAGAACAGCTGTCAGACAGTGAGGATGCTCACTCACAGATGCTGAACAAGTCTCTTCTTTACAGACAGAAACAAAACTGTCCGGAGAGTGCAACACGATCCTTTCCCCAAACTATCCTGCCACAATGTAATTCAAATGGAACCCAGATTCTAGCTGCTGATTCAATTATAATTTATCAGATTAGCAGCATTAAAACTACATTTGACCCATGTGGTTCAACTACAACCTCACCCAAGGGTCATGGAGTTAACGGGAACCCAAGAGGAACTGGTTCAGGCCCTGAACAATGCTCAGTCTGGAATAACATTCAGAGAGCATCTCCTGTACTAATCATTTGGAATTGTTTTAGAGCACACCAATAATTCAGGATGAAATGCCCATGCTCTCTTCTCACCCACTAAATTTCCACTGGATGTCTCACTTCAAAGCCAAACAGGTGAACTAATATATCACACAGCTCCACTACCACAGAGGAAAGCTGATGCTGGAGGGTTAACAAAATATACAGCTGAATTCAGATTATAATATCAGATCAAAGTTTTATTCCCCTCGGGGAGAGCTAACAGATGTTATTTCCGCCAGTGCAGAGAGATGCCGAGAATCGTGACTGTGATATAAGAGTATTCTTCAGGGAAGAATGGGATAAGACGTCTGCACGGCATCTCCCAAACAACCCAGGGATGCACATTCCAGACATCTCTTGGTCAGAATCTGACTGCATCTACAGATGTCTAAGGCTGAAAGCCACAATAAAAGCACATGTACTTGTACTGACTCTGGTTGGGAGCCTGCGGGTTAGTGATACCTGTTGGTGACGAGTCGTTCCAGCCATCTGAAGTGTTACCTGCTGTAAACCCAAATATCACTCTTCTGACATTTTATAGAATAGGGGCTAAAAACATGAGCCTCCTCCTTCTGCAGAAGCAAAACAACTTGTCTCCTCTGATGATGACAATAATAATAATAATGAAAAAAACTAAATATAGAAACAGTCTATTACATAAGCAATTTTCTCTTTGGGAGAGGACAAGAGAACAAACAGCAGGCAGATGTCAGGCATATAACTCAATGCATCAGAGAACGATGGCATTCAGGTATTGGGGTAAACAACAGGTAAGGCTTTTCACAGACTAAACCAGAACTGAGTCATGTGAATGAAAGGAAAAACCCCAATCAACATTCGGAAACACTAGTTAATCTTCTCAGTTCTGATTGTTCAGACTGTGAAATTCTCTACACTGTCTGAGAACTTACCCTGCTTTTTTTGATGAGAAAGGTTTGATAAGGAGCTTCATTATGAATGCTTGGTCAAAAGAAGTAACGGCTCCTCGTTGTTTTACTAAAAATTAGTTTAGGAGTTTTTTCCATAGTTGTATGATAGAAAACATTTCTTTTGTATCTCCCAGTTTGTTAAAATATTGGTTAGTTTGCTTTGGGTTTACTGTTCCTTATATACTGTTTCATATTTGGAAGAAAAAGTTCTTAAAACAAAAAGGAAAAATATAACACGAAGAACCTTCAGCAGCAAGGCCATGCTTAAATAAATACGCTCTAAGCAAATGGAGAATAGTGAAAACAAGGAGCCAGACTGATCAGGGTAAATCAGACACGTCCTGAGAATGGTACAAACAAAATAAATTGACACTGGAATTTGCTGGTAATTTACTTCTCCAGGAGATTAAAGCATGGAATTTAAAATCAACAAACATCACCATTACCAAAACTGTGTAACTTTGATGCAATGCCAGGAATGGAAGATGTTCTAAGAGCAACTTTAAGTAGTGGAATGCATTATTCACCCCACTGTGTGGGTTTCTGAGGCTACATACTACCTATCTTAGTTTATACTCATGCTTATGTGTCACTGGAACAAAGGAAGCAATGCAATCTGTATGAGCTGATGTCACTGCTGTCATGTTACAGGACACCTCTTCTGCTTTTCTGTAACTTTATAATGGCAGCCCTGCATGAACACACTGTTTGGCAGCCACTCTCCTCATTTTTGGGGGGGGTGTTTTTTACAGGAAGAATTGTGGCAAGGAGAGGAGGGAAATTACAAGAGAAATCCGAAACTGCTTGCCTTGCTGATTTAACAAATGTTACGGTCTTTGACAATGAGGCTTTTACTTCTTGCTCCAAAGATGTTCAGATAGCAGCTTTCAAAGTCTTACTTGTGGAGCTGATATAAAGCTGATTTTTTTACCCAGTTAATTTTCCCCTTTTTGCTTCTTTCTCACTAAACTGAAAATGTTCTCGTTAACTCCAGTATGACTTGGATAAACTCCTTAAAAGTCCCTCTTTTAATACCACATAGGGCTCAAAATGGCCACGAAAATCCTAAGAGGACAGGAACTGGCCTTGTATTTAAGAAGAGAATGTGACCTAAGAACTGTCAAGAATGACTTCAAAAAACACAGTGTTTTGTGATCTTGAGAAACTCTGTGCTGCCCATGGACACATAGCAAGTTTGAGAAAACCGAGACCACTGAGCACAGGGCTTCATACATCAAGAATGCATCGAGTCCCCCAGCACAATTATATTTTTCAGAAAAGATCGATGAAGGTGGAAGAAATTTTCTCCTTTTCCCATTATACCTCTCCAATAGGAACCAATTACTTTTGGGAATCCAAATTTAGATCTATTGAAATCAAGCTGTGCTCTCAAACTAAACTTGGTTCAGTCAGTTCTTGGTGATGTAATGAAGGTTCCTCCAAGAATGAATTGAATGTTAGCCAGTCTGATGTTAACTACAATAGCACACAATAAAATGTAGAATACCTATTATCACAGCCTGGCCTACTGAGATCCTTTATGATTTTCAAGCAGTAATTTTGCCAGATTACTTGCTGCAATGTTTTTTATCACACTCCAGCCTTACATATATTATTCATATCAATAACTGAAAATATCTGTAATTAAAAAAATGTACTTTTCACTTACTTTGTCCTAATACAATGCTCAAGTGGAGGAGTAAGATCATTTCCTTTATCTTCAGCACACATCTGAGTTGTGTCTGCAGAGACATATCAGACATTATTAGTGTCTGGAATATATTTCTACCCATATAGAATACCGCAGTAGCTTCTAGGAACCCCACCCATGGAAGTGAGGGACTGCCACTCCCACTGTAAATCTCCTGGCCCCCAGTAGGCATGTATCCACTTTGGACTGAAATATCCTGGAAGGTGAGCACTTCTGGGACTCAAATTCTCTCTCATGCCCTTATTCACACCATCTGAACAGAGTGACCACAGACAGGGCCAGGGATGCTCAGCGTAGCTACCACGACTATGGCGGTTTGCAAATAGCATGGGTTTTAGAGCTGACCTTAGAGTGGACAGTGTGGCACTCATGGCTTTGTCACCTCTTGAACCCTTTTAGCTCAAGGTCTACTGCCTGTTTGTGTGATGGCAGGCTAAAGGCTGAAAGGGGGCACTGTATGCAAACTTGCTGTTGGGAATGATCCCCAGATCGTGCCCAGTATTAGTTGTTCTGGGCCAGAAACTTAGTCAGAATTGGGCTGACTGCTTAACAGTCAGGATGATCATGGGACAGCACTCAGATTCATGCCCTGACCCCAGTTAGTTTACTAATATAGAGATGGTGTCAAGGAAAACATGGATTAGAAGGTGAAAGAATATGCTGGAGGGCTATCTTGAGGGTTTTATTTTGCAATTGATGTCATAACTACTAAGAAAGCAATTTTCATTACTCAAATACTAAGGACAGTGGTAGTCCTACCCTTGAACAGGAAACCCCAAGTCCAGTCCAAACTGGATTAAGATTCCTTCACCCTGGAAAATAAGATTGTCCCTCAACTGTCCAGAAAGCAGTGCACAGATGGGGGAAGACAGAGAGTTGTGTTGGATTTTAGAGAGCTACCACAGGCTGCGAGCATTCCTTTGGGACGGAGAGGCAATTGCACTGTTCCGGGGAAAACAGAGAGGTCAGTGTCTCAGACACTGGATCTGTCAACAGTGAAAGTAGTCGCTGAACTTCCCAGAGAGAAAACATCCTGCGACCAGCTTGGATGACAGTCTGCTCAGCTGTTTCCTGTTTTGGAGTATAACATTTTAAACTGCAGCAGACTAGGGTTTTTTCTTTTTCTTCTTTTTCTGTCCATCATCCAGCCAATGGGCAGGTTGAGAGACACAAACGATGCCAAGACAGGGTGTAGGATATGGATCTGCTTCACTGAGAATGATGTAGACAGGATGGAAGGCAGTTGCCTTTACATTCCCAGCTGCCAGTCTCAGATATATCTGGCTTCCTCATGTCACAGAGAGGACCTGGCTCTCCCTTGCCTGTTGATTGTGTTGGTATAAATACACACAGAAAACTCTGAATGACTGTAAGGGCTGGAGTAGTAGGAAATAGACAATATTTAAAAGTACATGAAGTACTGGCAGGTTTCGCCTGTATCCTCAGGAACTTCGAGGTACACAGGAATCTTTTTAAATTTCAAAAGGCCTCTTTTACGTTAATATTGAAGAATTTATAATGGTTCATTAGAGGTCTCCAATAGTATTTGGACCCCTCTAGGAATTCCTGATACTGACATTCTGGATCTCCTCAAAGTAAGAAGAAACAAACACTGTCCTGACTATAGTACTGGTAGAAGGATAGGCATACGGCAAGGGTGCCCTTCCAGTCATTGCCAACTTGCTGAATTTTGTCACTTTTAGACTTGAGTTCTTCTCAAGTTTGAATGGAAGTTTTTCATACAAAGGAACAGAAAAAAAAAAAAAAAGTCACTAAATGTGTATCTTAGAAGAGCAGGCAAGGAATATTTAGCTACGTCAATTAACTAACAAATTGGTTAAAGTGTTTCATAAACTCATTTGGTGCAAGGCACATTGATGTTACACTCTTCCATCGAGGGCCACAAAAATGATCAGAGGGCTGGAGCACCTCTCCTATGAGGACAGGCTGAAAGAGTTGGGGTTGTTCAGCCTGGAAAAGAGAAGGCTCTGGGGAGACCTTATTGTGGCATTTCAGTACTTAAAAGGGGGTTATAAGAAAGACAGGGACAGACTTTTTAGCAGGGCCTGCTGCGATAGGACAAGGAGTAATGTTTTTAAACTAAAAGAGGAGAGGTTCAGACTAGATATAAGGCAGAATGTTTTTACAATGAGGGTGGTGAAACCCTGGTACAGGTTGCCCAGAGAGGTGGTAGATGCCCCATCCCTGGGAAGACTCAAGGTCAGGTTGGATGGGGCTCTGAGCAACCTGATCTAATTGAAGATGTCCCTGCTCATGGCAGGGGGGTTGAACTAGTCGGCCTTTAAAGGCCCCTTCCAACCCAAACTATTCTATGATTCTATGATCTCTGAGGTTCAACAAGGCCAGGTGTCGGGTCCTGCACTTGGGTCACAACAACCCCATGCAGCACTACAGGCTTGGGGTGGAGTGGCTCGATAGCTGCCCGGCGGAGAAGGACCTGGGGGTGTTGGTGGACAGCCGGCTGAATATGAGCCAGCAGTGTGCCCAGGTGGCCAAGAAGGCCAACGGCATCCTGGCCTGTATCAGGAATAGTGTGGTGAGCAGGACTCGGGAAGTGATCATCCCCCTGTACTCGGCACTGGTGAGACCCCACCTCGAGTACTGTGTTCAGTTCTGGGCCCCTCACTACAAGAAAGACATTGAGGTGCTGGAGCGTGTCCAGAGAAGGGCAACGAAGCTGGTGAGGGGTCTGGGGGACAAGTCTTATGAGGAACAGCTGAGGGAACTGGGACTGTTTAGCCTGGAGAAGAGGAGGCTGAGGGGAGACCTTATCACTCTCTACAACTACCTGGAAGGATGTTGTAGAGAGATGGGGACTGACCTCTTCTCCCTAGTGACAAGTGATAGGATGAGAGGAAATGCGTTCAAGTTGCACCAGGGGAGGTTTAGGTTGGATATTAGGAACATTTTTTTCACTGAAAGGGTTATCCAACATTGGAATAGGCTGCCCAGGGAGGTGGTGGATTCGCCATCCCTGGAGGTGTTTAAAAAAAGGGTAGACATGGTACTTGGGGATATGGTTTAGAAGTGGTTTTGTCAGGTTAGGTTAATGGTTGGACTCGATGATCTTAAAGGTCCCTTCCAACCTTAACGATTCTATGATTCTGTATTCTAAGCTAAGGGTAGTGAGAAACTGAGTGCCAGCACGTTTCCAGACAAACTTGCTATTCAGGAGGTATGATGTGCACAGGTTCAGAAGAGTGGAATATGAACAGGAATCTGAAAGAAGAAATACTGCTCATATTTTAAACAGCAACCTTAGGAAGTGATGTTTTATTAATCACCTTTCCAGAACACTTTTGCACATTGGAACAATCTCCTCTTAACTGTGCGGAAAAAAATGTTTCCTAGAAGCTGTCTCCAGTATCTGAACTTCTGCAAATTTCACTGCTGTGCAGATCTGTGGGATCTGCAAAGGGGCTGAGGATGGTGCCTATGGCTCTGGAAGAATCTTCTGAGAAATTCAGTTATAGTCTTCTTAGCAATTATTCAGCTGTTTTTTAAAAACATGAAATCACAGAATCATTCAGGTTGGAAAAGACCTTTAAGATGATCAACTCCAACGGTAAGCCTAACACTGCCAAGTCCACCAGTGAACCATGTTCTTAAGTGCCACACCTACACATCTTTTAAATACCCTCAGGGCCTTTTATAACCGGGCACCTTTCCAGCCACTCTTCCCTAAGCCTGTAGCGACGTACTGAGTTGAAGGTATGCACCAATGAGATATAAGAATGATTTATTAAAACAGATTGTACAAAATTTCCCTATATCTTCACTTGGAGACAACATATTGTAAATGTTAACATAGGTAGACACTAACTGTATATAGTAGAAAGGAGAAGCAGTATCTCTCTGAGCAGTAGAACACACTCTGTCATACAAGTCCTCTCTGTGACACATAACAGAAATCCCAGAATCTCTGCTCAGTCCCTAAACAGCTGAAAAGAAGATGAGCAAAATGCAGAGGGTTATTGATTTAGGTACACTGGCTTGTTTTCCTTCTCTGCCTATCAGAAATTTCTACCCCAATGGAAAGGAGTAAAGAACCTTCTTCTGTTTAGGATAGTATGTTGAACTCACTAGCAGGCATTGCCCGCTTTCAGCAAGGAACTTCATATTCCTTGTCTACATTTTAGCAAATGGTTATGAGTAGGAGAAGCAGGGCAAATTTGCAATATGAAGTGGTGATTGCTATTACCCCCAAAAAGTAATTCTCCTCTTGCTTTCTGGCTTTTTTCCCTTTCTTCAAGATTCCCTGAAATGTGACCTTGATTGTAATCTTCCTAATTATAAACAAGATTCCCATTTCAAGGAATTCACCTTCTTGCCAGTGAAAACCAAACAGCTTTGCTAACCAGGACCAGTGCAGCACTCAGGACCTCATGTTGTATCTCCAGGTAAACCCGCCTAACCAAATAGCTTGTTGATATTTCCACAATGGGAATGCCAGTAATATTTAGCATTCTGATCTTTCCATCTGGTACTGTACGCATGGTTTGGATGTATGATCAGTGTTACCTTTTGGATGTAAAGTAATTTCAGTTTCACTCCAGACCTAACAAAGGATTACTGTACAGCCAGAACTAGAAAAGCGTTTCCCTGGAATGATGAAATTATTTGCATTTTACAGCCTTTTGCAGAATTTCACAGGTAACAAAAGATTTACTAGGACACATCCCTGGGAGAGGCTACAGTCACAACAAAAAAGATATCTACCTCTCAATGCAAGTTTAGTCTTTAAGGAGAAATATACAGATGTGCCATGACAGTTTGAAGAGTAAAGCGAAAAATTTATACAAACTGCGCACTTTCTCATCCTGGGATCTCAGAGTGCTTTGTAGCTCTGGATTTTGGAAACATTCCTGATTTATTAATGATGAAAAGACAGATAAGGACATCTGTTTTGGACTGTATGTTACATAGTACAACACAATAGAAAAAATGCATCTCAATCTCTCTAGTCCTATGCTGAACTATATCATCTGTGTCATTTACAAATAATCTTTTATCTGGGACACACCGTGCGGGAACCAGTTGGCAACTATAGTCCTGTAAAGGTTAAGCAGTTATTTGAGATAATATATAATGTGATCACTACAATAGAATGACAGGGATTTTAATTACTGTAAGAGGATAAATAACAGGCAGAAAGACAACTGAATTCACTACCAAATCTTGTGAGATGCTAAAGCCCCCAGCACTCCCACCATACAAACAGCTTTGCCACATGGACTCAATTAGAACATACAACAGCCGTGTATAACTCCTCCTGTCCAAGAACTAGAATGTAGGTGCAAACAAGGAGTACAGACAGCTTAAAGAGTGGACTACAATAAAGTGGTTCCTTAAGATTGAGAAGGAATTTGATTAGATTGCATAAATATATTGAAGGAAAGAAAATAAAAGATAAGTAGGATATTATTAGCAAATAGGAATTTAGTGGTCAAGAATATCTTAATGTGGCAATAAGTAGGAGCTTTCTAAGCATCAGAATACTTCTTGTCCAAGTGCCTTCCAGTTGGAGAAATACATAATTACTGTAAAATCAGCTATATAATTTGGCATGGGTTTTTGAAAAAAGGAGTGTAACAATTCAGAAGATCTTTTGCATTCTTGTGTTTCCAGGTATGCTTACAGGCAGGTAAGAGACTAGACTTTGTTAGCAGATTCCTGCCATCTTATGAAGTAGCTGGTTTTGGAAGCAAGGATTTCACAATTCCTCACCCTCTGCTCATTTTACTACAGGCATGTAGCGCTGAGGAACAGGAGACTTGTACTTTCTGCCTGTAGAAACGATGTGAGAAGATGTGAACGAGAATGGGAGTAGTTAAATATGGTTTACAGTCCCGGGAGCATGAACAGGGCAGATGACAATCTGTTCCTCGGAAATCAGTGTCACTGGAAGATTTACGAGGCTGTATAAAGTAGCACATGCTCACTTTTAACCCTTTCAAGAGCTTATTCTCAAAATTTCCATGTGAAATCCAATTTCCCAATTAATCACCAAAACTAATTATGGAAATTTGGAAATAGGCACACAGATAATCTTTAATGCCCGAGACCATCATTGTTTATATTATTGGATCCTCTCTGATGTGATGCTGTTGGCACCACCAGAGATGAAATGCAGAGTTACTGAGTTGTACATACCAACTGTTAACCGTATTTCTTCTTCCTGGTTGGCCAAGCCATCATAATAATACAGATCAAATCTCCGCTCTGTTTTCCAGTCACCTAGTAAATCCTTTTCCAAACAAAAAAGCACACTGAAGTGGCTTTCACTGCATACCAACCAAATTGGGTATTTAGGGGTCTTCAAGTAGCAGCCAACCTAAAAGAAAGATACAAAACATTAGAACATCACAGGGGACAAGGGGAGAAAATATTCATTGTAGAAAACATGAGATGTATAAGATGACTTATTTATTATAGTCTACAAACATAAATGAAGGCTCATTGTACACTGCTGATGAAGCAGACCAGGGTAGCTCTGGTAAATCATGGAACATATAAAGCAAGTATCTGGCCTTCAGTGATAGGCAGGTAATGAAATCCAGTTGTAGTATCCTTACAGCAAAAAGATCACATCCCAGATGATCAGAACCAAAAGAAACCCTACCCTCTGCAATAGCTATAAAACCACAGCGAGTTTAGGTCAGGAATACTACATGAGATCAATAGAAGATCGTGCTTCTATGCAGCAGTACCCAGAAGCTGGGCAAGAGACTTCATAGGTTCTCAGATGACATGAGACACCCCTGTGTAGGCAACTAAACTGAGCCCAACATCTTTTCTTGGATTAAGAATACAATACATTCCCTTCATTTTAGCATCTTCTTCTAGCTTTGCAGTCCAGATGTGTAAAATATTTTCAGCTATTAGAAGACAGCAATAACAGAAGCACATTTTTTTTAATTCATTATTCTTAAAAATGAAATATTCTTAGCTGAAACAGTTGGACTCGATGATCTTAAAGGTCTTTCCCAACCTGAATGATTCTATGAATCTATGAAAAAAAATCAATGATTATTTACCAGATGCCTTTTCTAAGTCTTTGCTCTCCTTTTGAAAGTTTGAAAGTATAGTTATTTATAAATATCCTATTCTGTATGAAATTGCATATCAATGATTTTTATACTTATTACTGATTTGAAGTATTATTCTTAAATCTACCAGCTATTTCAAATGTTGGCTACTAGAGCAATTCTCTGGATTTGTGAGTAACTGCTTTTATCTGTGTATGTATCCATTTATCAGTTTAATCATTTTTTTCTGCTGCTTCACTCCGTAATCATTAAGGTTCAAGACTGGCAAAGGATTGGGGCTTATTTTACGTATATTTAGGCTCATATCTGTTATTTCTCAGGGAATTTATATTTTAAGGCAAACATATATATGCTTTAATACCTGGGGGACTGTGTCTCTGGTTTTGAAACTTAATATATGATGATATAAAATGAGTCATGGAAGTTTCCCGCATCCCCTGAAGTCAGTGAATACCTTGTAGTATTTTCTTCACCTCACACTAATGTGTTCTGAGTCAGATACCATGATTTTAGTCCCTTCAGTAGTAAATAACAGAGTAAAAATTGTGATTAGATTGTTTAATGTAGCAATGAAGTCACATTTCTCCCAGCTGGGATTTTAATATTCAGCTACAACAAGTATTTATTATTAGCTATATTACTGTCAATGGAAGCTGTATTATAAATTCAAAATAATATTGTTTTTCTTGCCATTGTTTTCTTTTTGTATTTTTGATAAATAGATCAGGGAAACTAAAATCAAAATAAAACTTTTTGCTCTAAGTGGAATGTTTCTGACTACAGCTCTGCTTATTATTCCTGTAGTAGACAGAATCACTAATGTGCAGGATGCTGCATACAACCACCTTTATTTTATCCCCAGTTTTATGTACCCTTTGCTAAACAGATGTTGCACTGCTGGTATGCTACCAATCTGCAAAATAAGGAATGGCAGCCATGTGTGCAAATATATGTGCATAGAAATATGAGATCAGTTTCTGTCTCCGTAGTACAGACACACGGATTGAAGAAACTTTGCTAGTTTAGAGGCTCAGGTGCTTTTGAAGAGGTTTGCATAGTACCATGGTAAGTGATATAATCTACAGAAATCACCTCTGCCTATTGCTACCTTTATCTTTACCACTATGGGATTTAAATCATGCTTCAGCATACGCAGTGGGTGCTGGTGGTAACTGGAAGACTTTTAACAGAAAAATTCTCATACATGTTTTCTAGATATAGATTTGCAGATACAGGTTCTACAGTACAGCCCTCAGTTCTTCACCTTGGGCACCCAGGTGCAAATGTCATCCAATATACTGTTAAAAGGCAGAAGCCAACATATATGCTGTTGTAATTAAAAGTCTAAAGAGCATCCTAAGTGATAAGGAGTGTGTGTTTTTTTTATTATTGAGATTTAGAATTTATATCTAAACTCTTATGCAAGTACAAAATCAATTATCTTCCCCAACGAGAATTTCTTCAGATGTTAGATAACAAGTCTCTAGCTTATTAAGTAACTGTTCCCTGACTTACTATTTTGCTAATATCTATTTAAAACAGCTTTTTATGCAATTTTTTCTTTTCATTTAAATTCTTGGCTTAAAAGTGCAGAAATTTTTTTACAAGCTTACAAAAATGCTCATAACAGGAGTTATCAAGAAGGGAAATACGCAGATGCAACAAAAGATGGCAAATTAGAGGGATACGGATTAAAAGATTCAGTCTCATAAACATGCATATTTTAGTTTGCAGATAAATCAAAGCCAAGAAGGAACAGTCAGTCTTCTCCTAAAATTGTGTTCTTCCTACATACGTCTGCTAAAGTAACTCCCGAGCTTCATCAAACAACATTTGACAAAACAAGATTAGAGAGATACAGAACTGTTTCAAAGCACACATCCACTCCAATTCTTACTCACATGAACAGTCCTATTGAAGTCTGGACAAATTGTTCAGATGAGTAAGGTCTGTAGGAACATTTTCCAAATATATTTAGTTTTCAATTACAATACTTGCAGAAGAAGGCAAGGGCATGAACTTTAAGACAATAAGGAAATTCATGCTGATCAAATTCTCATCACCAATAAAAAGGGAATTTTCATTTCAGTTACATCAGTTATACAAATTAAGGATTAGCTGCTTGCTTTAACATCAAATTGCATTCCAGGTGTTGACTGGTCCCTACATGGGTGCTTCTCCCCAGAACTACTTGCCTCTTTATCCCGCTATCATGACTTTCTAGGGTCTTCTGGTTCTCCAGATAACTCAGGTAATTCCTACAGTAGTAGATTAAACAGGCCCAGGATTTGTTCCCCAACTTTAAGGTGAAGTCGCATGGAATGGTCTTTATCCATAAGGCTAAAATTTCTTCCTCCCCAAAAACATGTTCCTTTGCTTAGATCTCCTGTAAGGAGCTTCCCTCTCCCATAGCATTCCCCAAAACATGTCTGGATTTTTTCTACAAAATACAATTTGGAACCATGCTACTGACAACACAAGGACAATCCTCATTGTGAGGATTTCTTTTGCCCACTTCCTCAAGCATCAATTGTTGAGTGGACTAAAAGCACGCCCTCGTTCAACTGGTCCAGCTGGTGAGTGCTTCTTCAGTTGCCTGGCCAGGTTGGTTGGTGGTAGTAGAATATAACAGGACCTTGAAGCAGGACAGGGAAGAACAAGCACAAACACCCTGTGTTCTGACTCCTCACGAAACCCTTTAAACTCAGTCAGAGAGTATCCAACAAGTGCTGGCCAGAGAACGGGGACCTCCTTCTTTCCAGGCAGTTGTATGTTGCCCTATGCAATGCCGGCTCTGCTTCCAAAGGTAAATCAGGGATATGTGACTTGAATCTATTTCTTAAATACCATTATTTTTGTTAAGGGATTTTGCAGTATCGTAGTGCATTAAAAAGTAATAAAGTATTACTATTAAAATATTTGTTTTCAAACATGCACATTCGTCTTTTTCAGGAAAAAAAAAAGAGGGAAAGAATTAGGTGTCTTTTCATGCTGCATGTTTTCAATTCCTGTGAAGACTTCACTAACCCTAATCCTCTCCCTTACAAATCTCTTAAGAATGCTCATAAATTTCAGGGACACAATTCTCATCTTTGGAAAATGTCAGCCTTTCAAAAGCAAGCACCTTCAAAGGGCTCATTTTCAACACTCCAGGTGGTCTTTTTCCACCTCTGACTTCAGTGTGTATTCACACAATGGTGAAATTAAATCTACAGAAAAATATTTATTACTGGAGAGTTATTCCAACATATCTGCCAGAATGAGTGTACAGTACTTCACCATTCAGATTTTATTTGCCCATTGAAAAAGGCGATCTTTTGCTGTGTGTATACCAAAAGAAACAAACAAGAAGTATAACCCTAGATCCTGTGTTTCTTGGACTGTTACACGATTTACCTTGAACAGAAACAAACATTAGGTTGTCAGTCCTATGCAGTGGCCATGATTCAAAGAAGAGAAGATGATATCAAAACCAAGGGGGATCACTGGATACTGTGATGGCATTTTCTCCAGGAGTTTTGTTATCCCTTAATATAATTTCACTTTCTTGCTTGTTGGACTTTATTTTATTTTTTTTTAATTAAAATTATATTCTGTCATTTCTTGTTTTATGTTTGTTTGCCTGAATAGGTGCTTATTTTCCAGTGTAATCATACAGCGCAGAACTGAGACCCACGCGATTCCACAAAGGTCTGGGGTCTGTCAAGTAATTGCTCGCTGTACTGAACCCAATAGGACTGACAGACAGAGCTTTCACAGTTACAGGCCACAGCCTATTGTTTGTCCTGTCAACATTTTTTTTCCCTGCAATGGCAATGACCTTTAGTGTATTAATATTAAACAATGTTCCGGCAGTGTTACGACTGAAGTGTCAGTGGTGCAAAACCAGACACCCTTGCAATAGCCCTTGGGTGATTCGAAGACCACTGTCTCAGTACACCTATTCCACCAGCACTATTAAAACACCAGGTCAGCCATGTTACTATTATATTTGTATATAGTTAAGGGACACTGCGAGGGTAAAGTTATTGCCATTAATAAGTATTTTATTTCAATCAGATTAAGAAAAATAAAGTTGATGTTCACAATACCTGATATTCAGAGTATGCATAATTTAATGACTATGTCCGGTTAGAAACTGAAGAGCTTTTAGCCAGATATTTGTAAATTGTAGTAGAAAACATTACTGCTATTTGGGAACTTTAGGTAATTTCTCTGCAGCTTTGAATCCTTTTTGTTGTAGAAAAGGAAATCTTTCTGATAATGAAGTGCAAGAGGGGGAAAGGGCAACATTAATGAAGGAGAACAGAAAGAGATGTGTGTTCAATCCCAGGGCTACCAAATCAAAGGAAAGACTCCTGGAAAGCACTGGCTTTTGACTAAAATTCTCATATGCTGCCACAACATAAAAGAAGATGGCAGTTGTGGCAAGACAAATAGAAATAGACGTCAGGGGGCCAAGTAGCCTCAGGATCTTATTTATCCTTATCCCATTCTGCTGCTTTTCTGGTATGTCCCATCAAGTGAAGAAGTGTTGAGGAAGATTCAGACCCTCCCTCAGACTTCAGCACTTTGCCATTTCCTCAATACACATGAAGGAGTTTATAATTCATTTCAGTAAGCAACTTCACTGCAATGACAGAGATAGGTCAAGATTGGGTCCACTTAACTCTTCAGCATGAATTTCTAGGCTCTCTCACTTAGGCTGGCCCCTAGGCTTTGGCTATCTGTAAAATCAAACAAGGAAGAGATGGGTATTGTCAGAAATTAGGACGGCTCTGTTCACCAGCTATAAAGGGAGTTGGCTGCACTCTTACCTGAAGCATTTTCAGCCTGTAAAGGACCTAAAGTTAAATGGGATAATCTAGAGACACGTGGAAAATATTTGACTTATCATTTTCTGTTTTGTCTGTTTGCAAAGCATGAAGAACTCTTTTAAACATGTGGGGTTTGTTATTCTTATTGTCTTAAATAAAACCTCTGTGACTCTATTTTATTTGGAAGGACATTGACAAGAAATCAATGCCAATATCCCAGCAACACTGACTGGCCTCTGGGTATTTTCCCAGACATTTACCCTGTCTATGGGTAAGTAGGAGGACAATAAGACTTCATCAAAGAAAACTGCACTTCCAGACTAGAAAAGGAGATGTAAAAACAAGGCACGAACAGACTTTTTAAATGGCCAATGCTTTGTCAGCCTTGTTTCAGTCAAACTTGTATGTATCACATGTTTTTGCCCACAATGGTGCTCACAAACATCTTACATAAATAGCAGGGTCCCTTGCCGACTGCATCTGCACAGCACAGTATCTGCCGCATGCCCATTACTGAAAAGTAAGTGGAAAATTAAAACCAACCATCAGTTTCCATTTTGCACACGCATATTTTTGTTGTTGGTTTCTTAAACGAGATGGTTAAAAACCTCTTTCTAAACCTCCCCCTCCACAACCCCACCAGTGATCTGGCTTGAATGCAGTCCATCTGACTGAGAAAGGCGCCTGTTTAGCAGACATATTTCCCAGCGAAGAAGGTTATAGGAAGGACGTTCCACAGGGCAAATAAACAGGTGAGGTGCCAGAAGACAGAGCATGTGTGCTGAGTTTAATAATTCAAGTAGGTCTTGTTATAGCACAATGTGTGCTGGTTTCATCAAAAGGACCACAGATAATATTTCCCATCTGTGGAATTTTAATGAATAAATTCTGTTTATTTATGTTTCTCTCCCATTCTAAAAGAACAGGAAAAATAAGCGTAAATTCTTTGTCAATGCCACGTTCTCTCTTCATTTTCAGAAATGCAAAAACTAAAAAGCATCAGTCTCTTGAAATGCTGACAGCTGAGGCAGAGACTTGGACATTGTCAAGAATCAGAGTAGGGTGAGTTTGGGAGGTCAGATGACAGGAGGTTCAACTACTATAGCAGGACAGGTTAAAAGCAGGAGAGAATCAATGAAGATGAAGAATCAGAGTCAGAGTTCAAAAGAGACAAATAACCTCGAATACTTCCATTACTTCATGTACAACAGCCCATACTTAAAGTGGTCTCAAAAAGCATTTCAGAAGGATGGCCAAATTCATCAGCCAGTTCATACTTACTTTAGAACGAGAGATTCAGAAAGCCTTTACTCCCTTCCCAGTTCAGCCACTAGCTTACTGGATGACTCATTGGGATAAGCACTTTGACTTTTGTTTGTCTGTCACCCCCTCTGTAAAATGTATTTGCAAAGCGCAGATCTATTCATAGGAAATGACACATAAATGCTAGATATTGTTATTATCATTATTGATGATAAGAATAATAATAGTAGTATCTTTTAAATTCTTCAGATGAGAATGAACATTATTTTTCCCTTTTGTCGCTGTTAAGTCTCTTAAATGATCTGGTATAAATATAAGGAGCATCTGTTTCCATCTGTTTCTGCTTTGAGCACCGCAAAACATTTTGAAAAGAGCATTTCACCATTCAAAGTTTTTTTTCACCTGCAATTTTAATGTGGAATTTAGACCAAAGCCTCTGACCCAAATGCAGGGACTTTCTCACTCACCAATTCTATAATTGGCCCTGCCCACTTCTGTGCCTCACCCCTTTCCCTGAGGTCTTCTCCCTGCTGCAGAAATGACTCAGCTTCCCTGAGACAATGGCTGAACTGCTGGATGCTGCAGCCCAGCAAATAGAGGAAAACCTGCACCAATTTTATGTGGGCACACCAGCTTTTGGAAATATTTCTATTGCTTTAAGAGTGCAAAAGAAATCCCAGGAAACCTAAAATTGTAATTTAGGCTTCTTAGTTAAATGTGTAAGATATGGGTTCAGCACAAAGAAAAGAAATCCAAAGATGTGTAACATGTCTACCAAAAAGTAACAGATTTGGACTTCTAGCTTTTTTGCATTAAAATACGGAATCTCACTGTGAAATTAAACATTTGCATATGAAATAGATTAAGTGACTCCATCTGTCATTGTGAAATGATTTGCAGCAAGTAATTACATTACAAAAAATATACTGAGTATGGTGATATGTTAGGACTAAGAGTGATGATTAGATATTAACAAATCCAGACAAGTTACATGCAGCACACATTTTTCCAATAAGCAAGGATAAACATATTCAGCATGATCCACTGAAAGAGATACTGGATCAGCAACAGAGTGATTCTTCAGGGAATCACTGGGGGAAAAGGTA
Organism: Ibidorhyncha struthersii; assembly: GCA_013398815.1. Lineage (NCBI taxonomy): Eukaryota > Metazoa > Chordata > Aves > Charadriiformes > Charadriidae > Ibidorhyncha > Ibidorhyncha struthersii. The sequence continues at coordinate 1,152,665 of VZSZ01012189.1, read as the reverse complement.
CTGATCATTTTGTTCTGATTTGCTACTGTTGAAGTTTGACAGAAGGATTAATTCTGTTCTTATGCCCTCGTGATAATTTCAACTCAGAAAACATGCCAAGGAAATTGTGGATTGTATACAAATACTCCACATATTAGACAAGGGAGATAAAATGGTATAGAAATCTTTCTCTGTGTGGATTAACTGCATCTAGCCTGGAATCTTGCATATCTCTTCCTAAATGCATTGGTAAGTTGGAAGAAGTCTAGAGCAGAGCAATAAAAATAAGCTTTGGACAGGATGTACTGATGAAAAAGGGAGGAACTGTTACATCAGCTTGCAAATGTCTGGCGGATGGGGATGAATTGTTTAGGGGGCAGGCTGGATTAGAAGTAAGAATGATAATCAGAGGAAACTAAGTAAATGAACAGTCAGATTTAATATTAGTACACCCAAAGCACAAGCTGTGTAGCAGATATTAAAATCTCCACATTCGCAGGTACCTGTAAATCTGTATTTGCACTTCCTCATATTTTAAAGTAGAGACGTGTGAGAAAAAAGCTAAGATCACAATTATATGCACTAAAATCAACTAATAAATGGCCATCTGAACAAAAAGGCAGGATTTTTAAAAGAAAGCCTACTATATAGCAGGACATAAAAATATCCTGAATTATCCCCTGAGACATTGGCTGGATATGACCTAAAGGGAGTTTTCCAACTCTAATGTCGATGATTCACCATATATCACACTCAGGATTTTCTTACTCTTGGAAATAACAAAAAAAAACAACAAAAAACCCCAAATGACAGTCCTTTTCCATTACTGGTTTCAGTTACCATCCTCATAGCCACAACGTAATTGGATGCTGAATCTACTTACCAAAACACTGAGAGGAAGAAAAGAGTCAGTTCAAAAGACTTAAAGGCAAATTCTCTTCTCAGTTCCACTACTGCAAACTACCAGTGACATTTCTTTCTTCTAATTTGTTCTAAACTAATATCTTTCTAACAGAAAGCAGAATCTGGCTTCTCGTGCTGAAGCCACAGTGGAGATTCCCCACATTCAAGGCCAAAGTCCACCAGAATCTGACTTTTGTTCTAGTCCTAAGGCAGGCATTGCAGCATGCGCCAAGACGTACGAACTGAAATGCAGAGCACTCGCAGATGTTCTTAATAAAAAGTAAGACAATTTGCATCAGATGCCTAACTAGTGTAGACTGAAAAAAAAGTAAACAACGTCTACTGGATTTTCTGTAACTGATTAAGAGTCACTGGTTTGGAAAACAGATCACTGCTCAGGAGTCCACCCCCCATGTAAGAGCACAGTAGCAGAACAAACAGACCCCCTCCACTGTATAATTTGCAGAGTAAGTGGAAGACGGTGTCTGATTCTCTGGGTAACTTTTTATTTTATTTTTAGAGAGCAGATGGGAAAGAAATAGTTCTTACCTGCACTGACCTCACTTACCATTTTGCTGCTTAGAGGTAATTTTCCTCACTAGAGAATGGAAAAAATGCTGCAACGGTGCATATCCATTTTTTGAGGTTTTAAATGTTACATTGTTCATAGAAAAGGACAAGGAGCTTGAACTAGACAGAGAAGCTAATTTATTTTTAATCAATTTTTTTGTGAATTAATCTGATTTGGATACACTGATATGCTGTCTTGACTGAATTTAAGCCTTATCATCTTGTGAATAATGCAAAGGATTGTGTTAATTAAAAATAACAAAAATTCTAATTTGTCAGTAGTAGGAAAATGTAACTGACTTCAGCCATATGGGAAACAGTTAAAACCAAGCTTTGTTTTCAGTCACACATTTATACTAGATCAGTACAAACAAATTCTTTTCTAATCATTTTCAAATTTTTATAGAGTCACTGACTACAAATCCAGATGGGACTGTCACAATTATCTAATCTAACATCTAACACAAGGAAGAGAACTTCAAATTATATCCTTGCATCAAACACAAGATTGCCTGTTTAAGAGAGAACATGTCTTTAGGAAAGGTGTCCATCTTGACGACCATGCCCGTTGATGGAGAACCAGTGAAATCCTTACATAAGTTTTTCCAGAGGTAAATTAATGGCTGTCCTTTCTTTGAAACTTTTATCTATCTTTTAATTTTCATGATGACTACAATTAAAATACTAATTTCAAAGACATGTTCAAGGGAACATTCCCATTATATTGACAGCTATTTTTATTGTCTATTATTTTTCTTTACTGCTAATACAATATGACCACCATCACAGCATGGAGGAGAGGATTCAATTGATCCAGCTCCCCATCACATAGGAATGCGTGGAAAACTGAATACTTTGATATAGTTTCAGCTTCAGATTCTGTTGCTTATATATACATGACTTAGATATAGGTGTCTACATGTGACCTGGGTGTCTCAACTCCACTATAATCAATGGCGATCTAGTGAATACCATCAGGGAAACTTGTTCAGCTCAGCCTAGAGTACACCATTATGTCAGCTGAACAGCTTTCAACTCCACAGACTGCACTGAGCAGGTCCTAGTTCACATATAGAGATCTATGCAACAGCCATTAAAGAGAAGCATGTTAGTCTGTAAGCTGACTCCCGCTTCACGAGATCAGTTAGAAAACAACACAGGCATGTAAGATTTGAGATGCTGTAGACCACCCAAGTCATTTCCCAAGGGGTGGCAGCTGTGATGCAGAACCTGCATGCAGATGGGAGACCACGCTCTGCCTTGGTGAGTCTAAAACAGCACTATGTGCTTGTGAGTGAGCAACTGAATGCAGCCCATAATTTCTTAGCTGATGTACTCACTCCAAGGAAATTTTAAATTCAATTGTTTTCTTTTTAATTAAAATCAGAATAATGGAATGCATACCTGACAAACATCATAGTGTTCGAAGAGAGACAGCAAACCAATATCGCTGCGGCTTGTGACACCTTTCAAAATTGTGATGTTGCCATTTCCAGAGTCCAGCTCTATCACGTTGTTGAAAACATTGGACACAGCTTTGCCAGTCAAAAGCAAGTTCACCAATTCCTGTTTGTGACATATTTTTAAAGAAAAAATAAAACAGTAGTTAAATGTCTTGTCACTACCAGACATCACTACAAGATTGATTCAGGATTGATAGTGACACATGTACCAGACCCTTAATTTATGTGGTGGCTTTAAATTTAGGGTTAGGGTTAGGGTTAGGGTTAGGGTTAGGGTTAGGGTTAGGGTTAGGGTTAGGGTTAGGATTAGGATTGCTTACTAAATTTTTTCCAGATATTTTGGGGAAATTCTATTCCCAAATTAAAATGAGGAAATATTAGTGAAGTTTTCAGTGTTCATCTTTCCAGAGGCAAACTGCTGATAATGAATTTACTCTTACATCCAACTCTCAGCCTTCTTACATTAGTGTTGGGGTTTTTTTTTAAGCAAAAAAGGTGTCCCTTCTCCTCTACAATGAAAGCCACAACATGAATGATAGAAATTAAAGGCTGTACAGTATTATCTGATATTTCTGCATGCTCTCACTGATTATTTCTGGATGAACTTAAGTCTCATTCAGCAAGACATTCACCCATATGGCTTCACATCTGGTCCACAACATAAATATACTTACTATAGCAGATTGTTGATTATTTCCTCTCCGATTGAACTAGAAGTATGGGTGTGTCAGAGGCCGAACACATGTGAGAGGGTGGGTGTGCGTGCACGTGTGCATGGGAGTGTGCGTAAAGTGCAAGGAACGGAGACACTACACATTTTGCTTAGCATAAGATCCGACAAGGGCCAGCTAGGACGTAAGAGCGTGTAACAATATCTAGCAGCAGACTGTGCTACAGCCATGAACCTGCTAACTATTAATAAATAACATATGTCAAGAAACGTGAGGGGAAATAACAAGAAGAAAGCTTCCAGAAAAAATAGTCCAAATTACCATGCCCGAAGACATGAATAGCACTGGTAATGCCAGTTGGACTTAATGTATGACTTTAAAAATACTGCACACATTTATGGCCCCATGTTTCCCCTGAAGGACTCCCCAAAGTTTACAGGTTCTTACTGATGTTTTTAGGACTTTTAACCCCCCGGTGATGTTCCACCACCTTCCTGAGGAATCACCGTGTAACCACAGCATAAAAGTCTTCTAGCAACAGCACAAGGGAAGAACATTTGCAGCCAAATAGCAGTACAGTTAATGGCTATGGACCATAATCAGACCACACAACTGCCTATGTCCCAGCTTTGGGGGAATCTGTGTCCCAGAAATTTGGGACCTACATTCCACCTATGTGTCCAAGGTTAAGTAACTCCAACTGAGTGGACACCTCTGCAGGTCTACAGCCAGTCAGCGGGAGACATTTGGTACAGGACATGAGCTGAAATATAGGCAACATACCACTGTGGTCCTAAGTGTCTGGCAGCAATTCAAACTACTTATTTTCAAGCACCACACGTCTTTTAGACACGTATATAATAAGTCAGTGTCTCCAGTCTGAAGCACCAGCTTCAGTCAGCATCATCTCTGTTAGCCAAGCAGAGAGCGTTTACAGAGGAGCTGTACGATTGGACATGCAACCTCAGTCACTGACATTCTGAAATGTCAGGGAGGAAATCAGCTTGTAGTCTCAACGATATCTCAGGACTGAAATCAACTAAGGAGTTCAAAGAGGCAGATGAGAGGAGTATGTGCACATGCACACACAGGTACAGACGTACACAGACCAGAAAACCAGGCCAAAAAGCAGAGGTTCTGAAAGCAAAGAAAACAATATGCCAAAAACACAAGGAATAAAGAATAAACGTTGGCATTATGGGGGAAAAGGAAAAACATAAGAAACTTAAAATAAGAAATGCCACCTCTTCCCAGAGGTCAGTTCACAGCTCTGCATGCAGAGGAATATGACATCCCCAATACTGCACGCTTAACTTACCTGAGTACAATAGCCATGGCTGCCAATCAGTCGGTTTGTAAGTACATCAAAATCATTGCGCACCCTGAAAAGGAGTAGAGAATACAATTAAATTAGGAGTGGAGAATACAATTAAATTTAAATACAAATGCTTGTTTTTATTAGACTTAACGTCTCTAAGTCTTGGAGAACAAAAAAAAACCAAAAACAAACGAGCTGCTTCCCAATCATAAATACAGCTCTATATTTTGGAATCCTTTCAAGGTGATTTTTTGCATGGAAAAAAAAAAGTGTATATGTCAACTAAACCTGTGGCAAGCAAAAGTTTGTTAGAGCTAGGCTAAAGAAAACAGCTGTAGAGGAGAAAAGAAGCCATTGTCATTCACTAGTTAGAACTTCAGAAGGTAGAACTACTGGACCACTTGTCATACAGAATTACAGCATGGTTGAGGTTGAAGGAACCTCTGGAGGTCACCTTGTCCAACTCCCCTACCCAAGCAGGGCCACCTAAAGCCCGTCGCCCAGGACCATGTCTAGATGGTTTTTGAATATCTCTAAGGTGGTAGATTCCACAACCTACCAGGCAAGCTATTCCAGTACTCAGATAACATGTTCTCACACATGGATGTATTTGTTATTCCTATCATCAATACTTGGAACGTACCCACAAATTGAAGGTGATATAATCTATACAGTATATTGTCTGTGAAAAGAAGAAGAAAAGAAAAAAAAAAAATACTCCAGGTGCACACATTTGTAATATTGCTGTGTGGTTTCTTTTTCTATTTTATGACATGAAAGAGGGAAGTCTGTGAAATTGCATTATTGATAATTATGGAGTAATATCTCCCCAAACCAAGTCCCCTCTCCCATAACTCCTAGAATTACTGAATTACTCCTAGAAATACTGAATTAGTGATTTGTTGATGACCTAAAAAGTAAAGGTTGCAACTGTGATCATTTTTATCCTGCAGATATAATGTAATTGCAAAATTGTAATTGCAATATGTAAATAAATGTCTAATCTAGTTTTGAAAAGAAAGTGTACTATATTCTGGGACAGCTATGGCAATAAACTCCACAGATTAATTCCATAGTTCATAAAAAAGCTATTTCCCTTCAGTATAAAATACATTGAACTCAATTGTTTTGGCTACGTCCTTATTTTGGTATTGTTACAAAGGTAGAGATAATGCCTGAATAATCATCGATTAACATTTAGTTATTCTACATATATCTGGCCCTCTCACTCTCATTTGACTTGTAAAATATCCTACACAACCAATTATTCATGTGCTGGTGATTAGCATAATTATTTAAAAAAAGAAAAGATTTTGTTTGTAATAAAGAGTTAAATTGATGTGGTTAGAGTAGAGATAGCTAGAAATTCCCCTTCAACATTGCTATACAAGCTCTGTTAAAAAATTGATTTCTTAAGCAAAAAGCTGTGATATTCCCTGTATTCCTCCCAAAGCGCAGAATGTGATATATAATTTATAAGATTTCCACCCCTAATGATACTTACATCATTCAAATCAAGTCACAGCCATTGACTCACAATTCCCTTTTCTAAAAATTTATTTTAAAGAAAATTTACAAGTTAGTCTCAATCATAACAAAGTGCCATAATAACATCTCTTGCTAGTGTGAAATCAAAGAAAAGACCACAGAAAGTATGCCTGTGATAAGGAAAATTCTCTCATGCAACATTGCAAGGAATGGATGAGGCGATAATAATCTTTGGATTTTGGCCATTTTTTAGTTTTAGAAACAGTTTCATCTTGAAAACGCCATAGCCTTCTTTGAAAAGAGTAGACTATACAATATGCGTCAGTTAGGGACGATGGGACATACGACAAAGACAATAGGAGGAAGTTCTAATTTCATCTGTAGGTACAAACAATATGGGAGTTTAGAGGTGTATCTCAGATTTTCAAGAAGAAGAACATCTGCCTTTCAAATCATCTCTGCTCATAAGGAAACAAACATCAGGCATATAGCTATGAGATTTACACCTATTCTAAATGGTTTTAAGATTATTATTCATACCTGCCAAAGACCTACCAGCTTCTGTGCAGGTGAATTTATTGTGTTGCGATAAAAATCGTCAGCTTTTAAGTGCAAGTTCAATTCATGCCTTTGTAAAAATATCAGGTAATAATAACAATGTGTTTTGTTTTCTGCTGGGCTGTGAAGACATTCATTGATGACAAGCAAATCTGAAGCATTTGATCATTCTGGTGTCTTGGCTATCACATGTCAAAACAGATGTAACAAATAAATCATTACTGCTAATACCTCTTTGTCCCTGCATATAATTTTCCATTTATAATTTTTAAATCACTTTAAAACAGAAAACCCCATTAATTTTAAGCCAGGAGACTTTTAAGTATCCCCAGTCATCATCAGACAATGAGTTAAAGCTTTGACTCTACGGAATCCCTCCTTCTAAATTTACAGCGCAATGCCCTGCATGCTGCTTTGACAGAATCAGAGGTCAGTAAAAAGATACTACTGAAGAGAACAGTGTTCGTGGTAAATATTTCTTCCTCGTGCTATATCATCAGTATTTTCCACTGTCATGGTAGTATATAATTCTACCTGGAGAGTGAGCTAGGAGTATGCTGACTGCTGGTGCAGAATGGTGGCGTTTGCCTCATCTCGTAATACTGTAAAGTCTGTGAAAAAAAATATTCAATCAGAGAGCAAGATACTGATGTTTAAAATCTCCTGGACAAATGCTTAAAATTAAGCATGTGTTCAAATATGCTTGAGAGCAATCTTCAGCAGGAATAATTTCCTGAGTTGATACATAATCAAAAAGTTGACAACGAGATCTGCTAAATTTCAGATCACTCTGCAACATCTCCCAGCTTGATTTTTATTTTCAGTTGTGCTGTGTGAAGAGTGATGTGGCTTACGGCTGGACTGAAACCAGGGAGGAGAGAGTTTGAACTCTCTATGGAGCAAGTGAAGCTGTGGCTTCTGCTAAGGCAGAAGAAGCCGGTTGAGACGAGAGAGACAGCAGCAAATACACTCAGATTAAAGCACTTCCGAATGTGCATAAAGTTATGGTTTCAGCTTTTGCTGTGTTTCAGTTTTCACCCTGGGACCCTTGAATTGCTGAATTCTCCATTCAGCAGCACTGCAATTGCTTAGTCCAGCTTTGCTGATATCTTGACAAAACGCGGACGTGTTTTTATACACTCACAGAACCTAAATAACATGGAAAAACTTATCTCCACATAGTTTNCCCCCCCCATAACAGGGTGGTCAGGGTGAGGCACCTATATCCTGGAGCTCAACTGTCCTTTCGTTCAGCATGCAACCAAACATTGTTTTATCACATTATTATTGCATAAAATGAACGGCGAAACCAAAAGATGTGTAAGATGGCTTAAGAGCAAATATCTACTTTATAGCAACTGGAGAAATCTCATCATGACAGAAATCAACAGTATCTGGTGTGAATTATACATATTTTTTTTCATGTTTTCTAATGCTGCCCAAAATAGCCTTTCCAAAAAATATCACTACATAAATCTCATTTTCTCTCCATGCTCCTGTTGGTGATTCTGTGTTAATCTTTAGCCTTGTTGAAACCATTAGTTTCAAATTATAAATAACGTGTTTATTAAGTATGTAAAGTACTGAAGATGTACAGATGTTCTGAGCCAAACCTTTCACTGCTTTGAATTGTCACAGCCCTAATGACGTAACTTTCTGACTTTGAAGTAGCCGTGACAGTTCTTATTCGGAATCTGCCTCATGTTTTCAATTAATTCATCCATTCTGGGATATACAAATTATATAAAAAAAATATTCTAAGAGTTTAAGACAGATGGACAAAAACCTGAGTTCAAAGAAACTGTGACAGCAGTATAAACCTTAGCACTGACAGTGTACGGATAAAATAAACTACAGCTATCTGTATGGACTCTACTGAAGTTTTAAAAGTGCATAAATACAAACCCAAAATATAAATCTTTTGAGCACTGGATGCTACAATATAACATAATCTGTAATCAGATGAACTTTTTCTTAGCAAATAACACTGAGTTAGATAAATAAGACATTTTAAAAATGCTTCATATGCATAAATTCTCAATTTACTTCCATGAAAATTCTTGCCAAGTCTTAAATGGAGAACATCTGAGCACTGAATATTAAATACAAAAGTCACATATGAACGGTAACACTGAGAATAACTCCAGACTATCAAAACACGAGGTAGTTCATGTCAGTTATTTACCCTAGATACTGTTTGGATTGATAGCAGAACAAAATACAACAATATAAGCCAAAAAAAGGTGCATTCAAGTAAGTGCTAGCTGTTTTACAGTCCTTAGCTCTGTGGCAAAGCTGTAATAAAATATTGGTGACCTCACATTGTTCATGGCAACAGACAGCTATATTAACAAACACACAATTACAAGTCTATTCCGAAAATAGAATTTGGGTTGGGAGGGAGAAAAACTCGTCTTCAAGCATAAGGATTTCAAATAATTACAATGGGGATGTGGAAAATGACAGGATGGGTGACTGGCTTATTGTGTAAATGTTCCATAATATTTTTTTTTCTTTATACTGGCACACTGCNAAGATCCCTGTTTGGGATTCAAACCAGTGAATGCAAGGAAGTGGCTTCATTCTTTATTTATCACTTTTTGCACATACCTGCTAATTTCACCAAGTTCTTAAAATGTACATATACTCAGGTAATCATGCACATTTAATTCATCAGCATTGCTGCTACAGGCTCCTGACATATATAGGAGACATTTCTATTTCAGAGAGAGAGATCTGCTGCAAAAAGTGATTAATCTAGTGCCACGTTCAATCCACTATTTCATTTTTCAAAATAAATTATTTTTCTTATTGAATGTCTGAGCACAACACAATAAGCAAAGATACTAAACCCGAATTTGCTTAACCATGCTGACCTTACGTGTAGCAAACAGCTGAATAGTACACAGTATGACAGTACACTTGCTGAAATTTGGCAAAGATATCACCGTGTTTTTGTTACTGCTCTATTTTGTAGTAGAATCACACTTATTTGTTCACATCTTTGGAGTCTTTTTAATAAATATATTTTGTGCCCCTAAAATCAAAAAAGTGCATTTCTGAAATGCTTTGATTTCCTGAAGGAAAGGGAGAAAACAAGATTGGGAAGATGACAAAGCTAATCAGTCACTTAGAGATGGGCTTCATATTCCCTATTTTTCTTTTATATCTAAAGATGGACACATAAACATCAGCTGATCACTCTGGCTTCTTTACATTTTTGTACGTGGAAAGAAATTGGTATGTCATGAAGGGAATTCATGTGACCTTGCTTAGACAATTTGCAGAGTCGTCGTGGTTTAACCCCAGCCGGCAGCTAGGACCGCGCAGCTGCTCGCTCACTCTCCCCAGGTGAGATGGGGGAGAGAATCAGAAGAGTAAAAGTGAGAAAAAACTCATGGGTTGAGATAATAATTTGCTTGAATAAATAAAGCAAAAGCCATGCACACAAGCAAAGCAAAACAAGGAGTTCATTCACTGCTTCCCATCGGCAGGTGGGTGTTCAGCCGTCTCCAGGAAAGCAGGGCTCCATTACACATGATGGTAACTTGGGAAGACAAATGCCATCACTAACGTCCCCCCCTTCCTTCTTCTTCCCCCAGCTTTATATGCTGAGCATGATGTCACATGGCATGGAATATCCCTTTGGTCAGTTGGGGTCAGCTGTGCCAGCTGTGTCTCCTCCCAATATTTTGTGCACCCCCAACCCACCGCTGGTGGGGCGGTGTGAGGAGCAGGAAGGGCCTTCACCGCTCAGCAACAACCAAAAACATCAGTGCGCTACCAACACTGCTCCCATCCTGAATCCAAACCATAGCCCCACGCCAGCTGCCAGTAAGAAAGTCAACTGCATCCCAGGCAAAACCATGTCAAGAGTAGAGGAAGAAACTCTGCTGGAAAAATGCCTTTTCTCCATCTGAGGCACATAAAGTAAAGGGAGCCTGCCATGATTCCGGCATGGCCATCCAATTGCAATATAGCCGGGACTGGACAGATAAATCATACTCACAAACACGCCGGCAGTGCAGGCAGGCTGAGTGTATTTTTTTTTCAGATTACAAGCTGAGAAATAAGGCTGCTATGGAAATGACACCCTGTAGCCAGCCTTGAAAAAACACTCCTTATTTGGACAAGCCAATTAAAAGCAATGCATGAACACTCTGTTTCAAGTAGTCACTTTGTTATAAATTTTAGCTCAACAGTAACAGAATTTGAGCATTTAGATACAATACATTGAGAGGAAGTTCAGATGGTCAGAAGAAACCTCTGTCAAGATATGGAGCAGCTTTCCTATGAGAAAAGACTACACAGACGAGGACCATTTCACTACAAAAGGACACAGCTCATGAACTGCAACAGAAGTTCAGAAACTCCTCAATGGTAAGGAGACAATTAAGGAACATTTACTCACTACTTTACATAACATGAACCGGGTAACACTGTGTAGCCTTGTTGGCCAACCGGTTCAAACACATAAAAGGAAAACCTCTTTCACAAAGCACATACCTACACTGGGGAACTCATTGCCACAGGATATTGCAAAGGCCAAAAGAATTAAAGGCTTCAAAAAGGTTTTAGAAAAATTCATGGAGGATAGGTTCATCAAGGGCTAATAAACTCAATGGTCCGGATACAACTGCCAGCTTAGGAAGTCTCTGAATTACTGACTATCGGAAACATGGAGAATATACCAGCAGAATAATTGCTCTATATTCACCCCATTTCTTACGCAGTTTCCTTCAGCAGCCACGGATTTCCACTATCAAAGGCTAATAGGCTAGACGGATCTTTCCTTTGATCCTATATGGACAGTCTTATGGAACTGAGGGGCAATTAAATCCACATATCTCAGATACTTCTCAGAACAATACTCTGTGTTTGTATTAGCCATGGTGTGGTCTACAGCCATATCCCATGCTGGGATAAAGCATAGTTGCGGTGAGGGAGAAGAAAGGAAGATGATGTTCTCTGGAACTGGCAGGTAAAATCCAGCCATCCCTGTTACTCTCTTCTACAGAAAACCATGTTTCTTAGTTGCTTTCTTGGCTTACCACGCTTCTCCCAGTGGTAGCTTAGGAACCTGAAATCTAGTCTCACTTTGACTAAGTTTATTGAGTCACAGGCTAAATTTACTGACACACTTTCCTTTTCTGCTAATATTGTTCTTTAATCAACTCTTCTTGGTCCTTCTTGTTTACTTACAACTGTTACCCTCCCATGTTTTAGAAAATAGTTACGTTCCCTCTCAAAATTTGTTTTTTAGGCTAGAAAAGATAAAAAATTCTGTTTTTCTATAAGACAGATTTCACATTCCCCTGGTCTTCCCTTTCCCTACACTTCTCCCAGTTTTAATGGGTGAACCCAATTTGACACAGTATCTCAATGAGGCTACATCACTGCTTTGCACAATCTATTAATATTTCTTCACCTCCTGAAGCTATTTATGCTGACACACCCTAAGAGTAGATGCAATGTTATTTTATAACGCTGGCTCAAAGTCACTGTGTGTTCCACTAATCTTCTCAACTCCCCATCCTGCCATTTACAACTTATGAACCCCCTTGGTTTAGCAGTGAGTAGTTTCTGTTTGCATGACCTTGTAGTTTCTGTAGTTAAAAGAAATTCTTTTTTTATTATCCTCATCATGAAGCTGAGCCAACTCTCTTTGTCCAACACAATTTTTCTCTGTATTGACAGTGCCTTTCAACTTTTGAGTCATCAGTACATTTCATTAGCACACCACTCCCTTTTTCCAACATTACCATAGGGAATAAAAACTAAGTTTAATCTCAGACTGATCATTGAGGAATTCCATCGGCAACCTTCCCCACGCTGATAACTCTTTTCTGAGTCCCTTGTCTTTAGCCCCTTTACAATTCTTAAAAGATCTTTTACCTTCACGTTAGCAAATGACTTCTCATTTGGCATGATATCAAATACAAAAACCTCTTATTACCTCTCCATTAACTAATTTTATTCTAATTTTTTTTTTCAGTTTAACTAACAATTCTCCATTTGGTATTATAATTGCATGGTTTACTGAAGTTCAGATAGAATTCATCTATTTCATTTCCCACTTAAAAAAAAAAAAAATCAGCTCTTTTATCAAAGTAGAATATTAATTCAACCTTATATAACTTCTCTCCTGTAAAATCAGACTGCATTCCTCCCATTTTCCATTTATCTCTGCAGTTAGTTACTTTATTTTTCAGAATTTTGCCTACAGCTTTTCTACCTGCTGAGATAAAGGTTAAGTTGCTCGGTCTGCTTTTCCACCTTTCTTAAATGTAAGCATTGTTTGCTGTTACACAGTTATATGGTGATGTCTATTGTGAAAAGGTATTAAGCATCATTGTCATTGTACCTGTGATTTTAGATGCTTGCTATTTCAGTATTTGGAGACGGAGAACATCTACTTCTCCAGACTTACTGTACCAGAGATGAGATGTTTTAATGGGGCAGGTGGTATAGTATGACAAAGCATGTAAGATTTTAGGATCAAGTCCATTCATAAAGTCTAACAAAGCAAAAGAGAGTTCACAAAGTCTTGCATAACTTTAGGAATGAGATCTAGGCAAAAAGATATCCAGCTTATTTTTTCCTTCGTGTTGTGTAGCCATCACTTTTTCAGATTCAGTTCTACCTCCCACAAAATTAATTCCATTTCTATGCACGGATTCCAATTATCCACCCTGACTGCACCATGTTGTTCTCCTTACTGAAATGTAAGGCAGAATATTAATTTAGATTTTGAGCATTCTTTGTATTATTCCTGATAGCAGCCACATCCACTCTACACAGAAACTTCACATCTTTTCCTGATATCTTTATATTGATATGATAAGGAAATTGCTTGTTGCTTAATTTTCGTGACTGGGTCTGGTTCTGACCTCATCTGAACCACAATATTTCTGTATTTACCAACACCAACACTCAGACCATGAATGGTCGAGCTATTTGTTCCTCACCACACTTTTTTAACTCCTTTGGACTCTTTCTTTAGAGATCAGAAAATTCTCCAGAGAATGAGCTAATAAGCCGCCTTCTCTTCAGGCATGTTCCTCAGCTTTATGATTTATCCTCATCTTTTCCAGAAGGAACTGGATGTGTCGGGGGAATAATCTCAATTTTTTCCCCCTGTTGCCATAAGAAACCTTTCTGTTGGATATCCACACCAATTTGCTATCGCCCAATATATAGTCCAGTTCTCTGTTCTGTGGACCCACGTTGATGACAGGCTTCCTGAATTTTCTTAATAGAGAGACACCAGTCTCATGTCTCTCTCTGTTATTTGTGCAAATCACATTTGTTTTGCATTATTTCCCAATATACCAGTCCTTTACTTAACAAGATGTCAAACAGAATCAGACTAACAAACCCTTTGCCGTCTTGATTCTTCCCTTTTTTGCTGAGTTTGGTTTCATTTTTTCAGTTTCCTTTACCATTAACCTTTGTTCCTTGTTCTTCAGTGCAGCAAACTTCTTCAAACCTAATTCAACTCTTCCTTTGCTTTGCCTCTGTGGTCATGTTTCCACCTGGGTCACATTCCTTATCTAGCGGGCTATATAGCTTCCTTACCTTCAGATCTTATTTAACAGATGCCTACATATTTGTGTTGTGTCAGACCCTAATCTCCTTTCCTCTATTTTGTCTTCAAAATCCCATTCTGCCATCACCTGTAGCTTCTTTCTTTTGTCCCTGGGTCCCCTCAAGTGTGCTCATTTCATACATCAATATATTCCACTGCATATCCACTTTTGAAAGAACATAAATCTCATAGCTTCAAATCTTGGTCTCACATCACCCTTTGAATGTTGCTAATGCTGTCTCACATTACCCCTGCCTTCTTGTCTTTCTTTGAAGGAAAAATATTAACTTCTTTCAAGCAAACTCCCTTCTTTATTGCCTCTTAGCAGCTGAAGCTGCAATCTGTGCTTCATTAAGGTTCTACATTTATTAATATATCTAGTAATGTAGGAAGCAATTCTTCCCTGGTGAACACTCCAGCTAGAAGGGCCTCTCTCTAATTCGCATAACACAGCCTCAAAGACATGGAAGATCTGAAGATTATGAATTGCATGCAACCTATCAAGCAGGAGGCACAGAAGTTCACTTACCCAAACAAACAAGGACTCAATTCTTCCCTGCCAAGGGCTGGATCCCACACAAACTCTCCTATTTGCTCTCCTCCCACTGTTCTTGGTAAATCTAATCTCACGCTTCCTCCATGTTGTAAAATCACAAATAGGTCTTGGAGAGGTCTGAGACTCTCAAATATGGATTTTTCAGTTAGGTCAAGCTGCTTGTTTTTTAGCACTGTAACGTAATTGACAGCTGTTTCCCCTTAAAAATAGCTGCTTCCCTATCTTTTACAAACACCAAAAGACTAAGCGGTAAAATACATGATGACATGTATTTATATTACATAACTGTAAACACTGAGCGAAAACTGCTCACACGCGTAATTTCCCCTTGCTGTTGGTCTCCCAGGCGTTCTCGAGTTGGGGGGAACTACCTCTGAAAAAGTTTTCCCAGAAAACCAGCTCATAGAAAAACATATTTCCATCACGAACTGAGTATGCCCCATGTGATTGGATCTTTCATGTGAAGTTGTAATTGCTTTCACCATTGGACAAGCCAAGCGGTCATTTCACAGAAAGCCTTTCTTCACCAGCCAAACCGCATGAGGAGAGTAGGTGCATTTTAGGGGAACTTTAAATTAGAGATTGGCTCTGAGACAGGAAAAGGTGTCAGTTAAGGAAAGGGGATTGAGGGTGGAGAACCCATTGTTCTACCCGCAATTCATGTGCCGACAGAGCATCGCTTTCTTTTTCAATGATGTCCTACGTGACTGAAAGAGTTTAAAAATCAAGTAACATGGCAGAATCAGGGGTACTTCACAGTAAATTATACAGACGAGGATACAGTAAGGATATAGAAAAGGATACAGAAAAAAGGGCTTGATACAGATTACTACAATGATGATTATCTTCTGTTACGCATCTCAATAAAAAGCTGTCTTATTGAGTAACGATAGTCTTCCCAGAGCTTGGCTTTCAATATGTTTCAATTGCACTAATATTTTATAATTTTAATATCATTATTTGAGATTATTTATTCATCATAATGAAGTGTATAGTTAATTAAGAGTGCTTATTCTGTCCCTGCAGCAATATGAAATAACCCAGATGAAAACGGGCCAGCAAATCATGTCTGAAAGGCAGGTAACGTCATGGCTGGAGATGCCAAAGTTCAGTAGTCAATTTACACCTCTTTCTGGCCACAGCAAAACAATGCGCTCGCACGCTTACAGCACGTGCCCAACAGATTATACATATCTGGAAGCTCTTTGATTAATCAATTCCCGCAGGCTTCTGCTTCCCATTTGTCACATGTCCCCCCCATTCTATGAAAACCATAGAGCAGGAATTGTGTGGATAAGGGGAAACAACTGATCTCGACAGGCAGAGCATGACCCGTAGCAATTGCATATATACATGCTCTTACCCTGCAGCAAATCTGAAATAACTTTCTCCTGTGTGAAACAAGGATGAACACATCTGTTTTCCCTCTAAGTAAGTGCACTTCTTCCGGTCAGAACTACTGGGGAGTAGTAGGTGGCACGCTGAGGTGACTTTGGATGTGGCTTTACTCTTTCTGACTCTTTGGCACAGAGAGCTGCTGATCTTTGTTACAGCCCACAGGTATTACTGTACTATAAATATAAGCTGGACATATATAACAGTACATCTCACAGCAAAATGCTGCCCTACAGAGGTGAGTAAAGACAGAACTGTTATATGTTTTTTTAAATTGATAAAAATAGTTTGCCAATGGACCAAAGCAGGAAGATTCTTGGAATACGGCTTGCGACCAGACAAGTAATTACAGAAGCAAAACAAGTTGACAAACAGATATATTTGAGCATTGTGTGGGGCATAATAATGATAACAATGCATCCACAGTTCATCCACAACCTCAGAGCACTTAAAAATCAGATTCCTCAGATGAGCAAGTTATTCAGTCAGAAAGGTACACTAGTTCTGTAAACGCTGAAGCTCGATGCTCTGTGTGGCCGGAGAGGGATTGTAGCCACTGGTCTTTTAGCCTGTCTGATCAGGCTTTTCTCTCACATTAAGTTCAAACAAGCCAAACTTCTCTCCCCTATAACATGTCCAGTGCATCTCAGCTTCATTTATTACATGAAGGATATTTTTTGAGATGGAATAGGTGTACTGGTCAGCTATTAACATGATTTGATGCTTGTGTGTGTTCATTACAAGAATGGATTAGAATGAAAGATTAAGGAAATTTAACTTCGTCAGCTCAGTAAAATGCCACCACAGGAATGAAGAATACATGCTCAAGGGCACAGAACAATATAGTTTTAATCATATGAGTCCGCTTGGTAAAAATTGAAGATTTCAGAGAACTAGATAATTTACTAATAAC
The DNA here is from genome assembly GCA_013398815.1 of Ibidorhyncha struthersii. NCBI lineage: Eukaryota > Metazoa > Chordata > Aves > Charadriiformes > Charadriidae > Ibidorhyncha > Ibidorhyncha struthersii. Next base: position 1,135,263 of record VZSZ01012189.1, on the reverse strand, counting down.
TAAGGGCAGACCTATTTGGTGTGAGAAGTCTTATACTGATAAGGAATCAAAATGTGATTTATTCCATTTAATAAAAAGGTGTTGGCTTTTGAAAAAAAAAAAAAAAAAAAAAGAAAGAAAGAAAAAAAAAACCCAAAACCCCAACCAACCAAAACTCCCAAACTCAGAAATGGAAACAGCACAAATAACTTTGAAACAGGGCTCTACATGTTTCTGAAGCAGTAAAGACTGCAGAAGGATAGTTATTAGTGCTGTGGGATCACAATAAGGAAAACGGTATTGACGCATATTTTCCTAGGTTTATAAGTGGCCAGCCTTAATGAAGTACACAGCCTCCTCTTGACTTGCAAAATCACTCTCCGTTTTTTTTCCCCACAGATAAAGCCATTGTTTTATTTATTCTCACACAAACACTACAGAGAAAAAACTGAAAAGATACCCATATGACCAATGCTGACTGCAGAATTACATTTGTGATCTGCTATCAGTAAGTGATAAAGCATCCCTTAGTCGACAAAAGAGACTGCAAACACTGCTGTTTTGTTTCTAGTGGTCATCAAATTTGGGAGCAACACAATGAGTCTGTGTTCCAGATGAGGCTCTCTTTATTTTCTGCAGGTAGCTTGAAAACAGCAATACCCTGCTTTTCCACAAAGGACTTTGACCAAAGGAATCTTCTCATCCACTATGTTCTTTGCTATAATAGGTTTTAGTAATGATGGGTTTATGCAATAAAGTTATTGCAGTGATAAAGAAAAATATGGCAATGAAAGCAGACAGTGTGACTAGTTGGTAAGATGCTGCAATTTAAAGAAGGCTTTACAGTGAATGGATCAGAATCAGCCACATCCCAATATCGCAATGGTTTTGCATGAGTAAGCCCCGAGAGGAAGGTGCCAAGTGTTAGAGGTGATGTGACAGCATCTAGCAGAGAAAGGTTGTGCCGCGGTTTCAGTATACGCTGTGACTTCAGTAAGACTGTGGGGTTTACTGAAGCTGTCCTTACTGGGTCAGTGTAAACCACTCCTGAGTATTCATAATTTTCCTACATGTAATGTGCCATTCTCAGAGCCCACATGGAGGCTCGCAGCCCACTTTTAAGCTCAGTCTCTCCCAGGTACATGGAAAATATCTTGTAGCTCTTAACAACATGAAGATTTTGGTACACATTTTGCACATTCAGGAAGATTAGTCCCCTGAGCTAGTACAATACGCCCACTATTTTTTAATTTTACACTGGTTGTAAAAAAAAAAAAAAAAAAAGAGATTACAATTGTTAGCGACTAGCATTCCTTCCTGTACCAGAAGCAACAACACGTTCTCAGCAACTTCCTCAGGAATTCTCACTCCTCTTTGGCCATTTGTTATCAGTTCTACCAGTGATGATCATTAGTGCATGCAGTATGATAAACTCATTACCAAAATCTACAAAGCAGTGCAAAACCCTGCATTTCCTGGCATGCGTTCCCATTAAATAAAAATACTTAGATCGTCAGTGATTTAGAACAACTGCCCGATAGACCTAGCTGAAATCCGGAATTTCCGTTTACAAGAAAAATCAGTAACAATGTAAAAGGTGTGGAGCCAGACCAAAAGTCAGCATATCCCAACATGCAGTCAGCAGCAGCAGTAGCACACGTCAAGGCAGAACACAAAAATGGGGCTCGTGGAGATTACATCTAGACAGGTGGGTTTAAAGGTACCGAAGCACATACTTTCCAGTCATTTGTCTAAATTTATGTGAACTTCTTCATACTTTTGGCCTCCTCATCTCCCAGTACTGAAAGTTACTTACACTGTGGAAAAAAAAAGGACTGTAGTTTGTTTTAAAGCTTGAGAATTTCCATGGCAGAACCCAACTTTTTGGATTCTTAGTCTTCAACTTGCTTACAAGAAATGTCAATTAGGTTTAGAAGAGATATTGACCAAGGGACCCCACAGAGTCAGCACTGTGGGCACATGGTGAAGAACTGACCCAAACAGAAGCATTTCAACATGATTTGAGATACTAAAATATGTCAGCTTCTCAACTAAAATTAAATAATCTACCTTTTTCAATCGAATATGCACAAAAAAAACAGGGAAAATGAAACTTCTGTGGCGTTTTCATTTTTAAAAAAACAACCACCACCCAAAGCACTGATTTTCTGTTAAAAAACTGGAACAAAACAAAATCTCAGTGAGCTCCATTACTGGATGAAAATTCCATTACCTAAACCAACTTATTTGTCTTCAACTATTCATCTAGAACTATGCCAGTTATGTAAATAATTACTTACCATGCCTGTAACACTCACTAAATGGTACATACTTCTTGACGATATGAGCAGTGAGTTATTTGTCTTGTTATTTTTAATATCCTAAGAGAAGTACTATGACATAGCCATTCAAATCTGTTACTGAAAATTACATAGCCAAAATTTAGTTTGCACTTCTAAAATTTATGTAAAGGTCTGAAAACATGTTCCACTGTACCTAGTGATGGAAAAAAAATCTTGTTTCCTATAAACAAAAGATAGGTACCAATGCAGTGTATTACACAATACCAAGCTAGAAGAGTAATGGTACTTTAAAATGAAGTTCTGTGAGAAAGTCATGACTCTTCCTCAAAATACAGCTACATTTTATAAACAATTCTGACTTTGTGGACCAGAATTGTGAAAATATTTAGATACCTACAAATGCAAATAGGCAGTATAAAGAATTTTCATGTTCACTTTAGACACTTAGCTCCCCCAAATATAATCAGACGTTATTGATTCGCCTTGTCATAACCCATCTGCTAAGAATCAAGAGGTGATGGGAAAAATAAGCCCCTTGCTTATATTATTAAAGAATGTTTACCATTTTATAGCAAGTAAAGCAATGTAATCAATTGCAATTACATTGCTGCTTTTGGTGATCCTACCAAATGCCAAGTATATCATTACTTGCTCAAATACCCTTACTAATCTGGACCTCTCTGCTGTAATTAGCCCAGAAAAATGAGAATAAATGACATATGCTATAAAATTATCGCATCATTTGTGTTAGAGTGTGAAAGTGGAGTTAAGCCAATGGCCTGTAGTGTTACTGGAAGCAAAAGAAAGGAAGAAATGACAACAAAACCAAAAAACAATCTGCAAACACTACTAGGACTCTGAGAAGGTGAGCAACCGAACGCACACCATAAATTTGGACGAAATTGCTATTTATTTTCAAGACCATCCAGAGATTTAAGAAATAAAAGCCTACGTAAATCAAACCTGTGCTGCTTTCAAGTGCAGCTGCTCTCTTCATGTCAGCTGTTATTGCAAGTTGTCAGGGAACAGTTCTTTTCACTTGCAGATAACTCTAGGAGATTTTTACAGAAGTGGAATTTGACAAAATGAAGAAAGCTTTTATATTCTGACCTGCTCTAATATTCACAGCACCACAGAAATATGTTTAATCTGTATAAAAGCACAATTAACCGCAACTGTGCTTGGGCAAGCCTCAATTACTTTTTTAAAAAAATGCTATAAAGACTATCCCTTAGTTAGAGTTCAGCATATTTATTACACCAATAAACTGAGACCAGATTTCTCAAACCAGGATGTTTACTTAAAACCATCTAAAATTTAGCTGCCTAATCCATTTATTTTATATTAGCCTTTCTTTACCATTAGCATTGATGGAGAGATTGGGGCATGACAAGTAAGTTATCCATCCCTACCTAAGACTGATACCTAAAGTACATGAAATAAATAACTCTCTAAAGGAGTCTTGCTTTCAACTGCCGAGACAGGGAGCACAGGCAACTACCTTAGACCTGATGGCTAATGTTTAGATGGAGTCATTTGTATCATAGATGGTGGGCTGATCACTGCCACTTTAACAGTATATATATGTGTGTGTGTGTGTCTTTATACAACAAAAAAAGCGCCAAGATTAGGTGAGTAAATCTGCATAATTTCCTTATATTTACCAGAGTAAACATGAAGATGGATTAAAAAGGCAAAAGAGTTAAGTACATCATGGCTGTTTCCTCACTTTGCACAGTTTGTTTGCTTTGCAGTTTATGAAACAGGGATACAAAGATACTCACAGATTAATAGATCTTGATAAGATGACAGACACAGTCAGAAGTATGCACCCACAGGGACCAGTTTCAAACTGAAAAAGAAAAGGACTGGTTTTATTTTGTTTGTTGTGTGCATTTTTTGCCCAATCCTAAAGAAACGCAAATCAAACAGAAAGCAGGAAGAATGGTTCTTGTTTATGCTAAAACTGAATTTGTTGCTCTGTTTGTTAAAATGCAAGATATGTCCATATAGCGTATGAAACAATGTTCAGAAGACATCATATGAGACTGATAAACACAGAAAAACAGGCAGCTGAACGATAGGTTTAGTATCTTCTCTATACACAGTACCTGGTGAATATTCTGCTGAAGAAACACAATCAGATCTTCATATCTTGTTGCACTATGTAGTATTAGCTGGGAAGAAATGTAAGAAGAAAAAAAAAGTAACTGAAACAATAACAACTCATTTTTTATAACCCAAAACCTGAACTAAAGTGGACAAAACTTTAAATCTGGCTGGAAAGACATGAACTAACAAAATGGAATAAAGATCTAATGAAATCTACCTCTTACTGTTGTTACTTGGTATAATATTGCATCTCAGCCCTTCGTATATTCTGAATTTTTAAATACTGCTTCCTGTTGTTTGTTGAACAGACAGTTTGGTTCAATTTTAAGCATTGTTTATGCAACGAAAAATAATTCCTAGAACAAACATAGGAATACTGCAGCTGTACAAGACACAGAATGGGCAAGCAGCTCAGGAGTTTGTACCAATGTGGTCAGCCATCTATAGCAGGCATGTATCCGAGCACTTCTTATCATACTCAGAGAATACTCCCATGAACACTCCTATTTAACATGAAGTTCAGGAGAGTTCACAGATCCAGGCCCTTACTTCAACATTGTCTATTTTTCCATCTTCAGCTTTTGACAGAAATTACAGTCTTGTGAACACTGTGTGAGGAAAGATCAAGCAGTCTGGATTATATCCTTTTCCATCACATTTTCACTGTGGCTATGTCCACGGGACCTTTGATAAGCAGTACTTAGAGGCAGCATAATGCTGTTAGTTGTACTCTGAAACAGCTGGCAGCTTAGAATTATGTTAACATATTAATTAAATAATCTATCTTGTCTCTTGAAAGAGCATGTTATAGCCAAGGCTTTCTGTTGCATTCACCCTATTTACACAGGTTTTCACTTTCAGTTGTTCCCAAACTCTCTGGTTCTGAAAAGTTGTTGACACATCCATTCCTCCATTTAGGAGGCCAGTAATATTTGCTTAAACCACTAAAGCCTGGCTTATGGCATCAGTGTTTGCAAAGCAATTTGAGAGCTTCAGATGGAAATAAAGGCATAACTGGAAAGTTTTTTGCCATTTGGAGCTTCTGGAGGAAAAAAAAAAAGGCAAAGAATTCTGTGTGAGACAAGAAGAAAATACTATCTCTTGGTGCTCATGGCCATACTGGTCAACTTGAAAAGATCTGTGTTCACCTTTACTGCATACCAATTGAAGTAGGCACAGTTTATAAGCTTGAAAGGACTTCAGAGAGCCCAATTGCCCACAGACACTGGGACAACCCAGAGCCAGACAGACTACAGGACTTTTTTATTTCCTATTGGGTTTTGGATGAAAATAACTAATTTGACATAAAAGATTTTAAAACGTTAAGAGAGGAATGGAAATCCGATTCATTGTACTAAAATAAGAAAAGCTAGAAAAAGGATAAATGGAGAATGTTACTGTGAGTTACACAGAGCCTTACAGTTTCTAAGATTCCATCTGTCTTGTATTTTCCTACGGGAGTGAACTGCTGTCTTCCTGATGGCCTGAAGAGGATATTCAGACAAAACCAAAGCTCATGTTAAAAGGAACAAAATGGCATTAAAGAGAAAACAACATGTTATGTGAACTGAATGATGAGCCAGAGATTTTGTGCTATTATTTTAACCACTTTCTTAAAAAAGGACCTCTTGCATAATAAGTTCGTATTACATCATAAACAAACTTTTACCAATAAAGCATATACTTTTGCTGTGCTGTGCTCTCTCAGTCTATTTAATGTGAATTATGTTTCTCTGTACAGAAAGAGGATAAATATAAGTTTTAGATGCTAATGGCAGTTCTTATTGGGAAAGAATATTAGAGCAATGACATTAAAACAAGCAGAAGAACATATGTACAATAGCATCACAGATGAAGCATTTTATAGATGTAAAATATGCAAAATATAATTTGAAATGTCTTCGAATTTCCTGCTTCTATTTCAGGTTTGAAGAAGGACTTCTGTGCCCAAAAGCATCTCTGTTATTTTTCAGCTGTCTTAGTTGATCTAATAAAAGAAATGACCTATTCTCAGAAAACCTGGCTCACTTAAAAATGTCATGAAGGATCCAGTACAGCCAAAGCATGCTATCTAAAAGTTATATGTGCTGTGTACAAGCAGCCTAATTGCATAGCATAAACTAAGTAACTAGAAGGCAGCTAAAGCAAAAGGAAATTAATCCCAGCCATAACAGAATATCCTGCAATACAACATTGTTGGAGTAAAATGCTGCATCTGGAAAAAAACCTCTTGGTAAAGATTTTTGGAGGAATCCTAGCCTAAACGAAAGGATCTTTCACAGCAGTTTCAAAGAATTTGACTGTTCTGTCCCAGCTACTGGGACTGCAGAAATGATATTTTGCATTTCTCCCTGAGCCATTTTAGACTGCATAAATACATCTTACAAAATTTTCATTTTTGTGAACTATATACATCTATAAAAGACACAAGTATAGGAGCATCGTACAATAACTAAAACTGCTTCTCTTACTTACAGTGCCACAATTGCTTTTTCATTGCCTCCCGCACGCCACAATATGTCTGCAATAGCCATGGTGAGGCATTTGGTCCTGTGGACTTCTGAAGGCTGAAGACAACTGCAGTGCAGGAAACGCAAGAAACAAGAAAGAAAGTATCAAAATGTGCATTGGGAAGCTTACTCTAATGAGGGCAAACTGCCTCAATTACACTATAGGCAGATTCATAGCAGGCTTGTAATTAAAGAACAAAAGCATTTTTTATAGAGACTATTTAGATGTTGTGATGCCTAAAAATGAGGCTCTGGCAAGTTGCCTTAGAAAATTGTCATTTAGGTATCTCAGTTCCTTCTACAGTCAAGAATGAGACAACTTGGATGGCCAAAAAAAGTCCTGTAAGTTGAACAGGGAGCTAGTATTGTCACTGACACACCAGGTATAAAGGTACAGTTGAATCCGACTTTTCTCTGAGGATTGAGCATCTGGATGAAATGCCACGAGAGCACTCGCTGTGCACACGGTAGGAATGCTTCTCGGCGCTGGACTGAACAGCTGACAGGAGAATGTGGTGCTGCTGTTCAGCACCTAAAGAGCTCTAAAGAGAGACATGCAACTGAAGTCGCCACTGCAATATGGGCTTTCTGGAAACATTCCTTGAGGTGAAACACCTTAAATCTCATTTTAGGCATTTAAGAAGGCACCTTGGATATTACTGAAAATAATCAGATCCAGTGAATAGAGCTGTATCTAGAACAACTTCCTCTTTAGATTGCTAGTAAAATGAACTCTGGGCACAGCGGGTAGGTATCTTCTGAAGTCAGAAACAAAACAGAAATTTGAGGGAAGTTAATTCACCTAGGTCACATGTTAACAGCAGTGTGTTGCATTTGGGGGATCTGGATGAGCTTATGTTGCTGGTAGTGATGGTTAGACTGCTCTTATGGGTACTTAAGCTCAGCAGTTCTGAGCTTGCTAGCCTACGTCTGTATGTTCTATGACAATACACTTGTAATACAGGTCAATCTAAGAGATGATATGCACAACCTCCACTTCTAGGAGATTAATCCTGAAGATGGTGTCTGATTTATAAGGAATGATTAAAACAAAGCTATTATTATCGTTAAGAGCAATGGCTCAAATTCAAGGGAAGACTAAATTAAGCAACAGGCACTGATCATACACAGATCTATAATCATACCCTGAAAACTAATCTTCTAAAAGAAATAGTGGATACTCTCTCAGAATACATATATTGGTTGGACAACAATAATTGGTTGGACAACAATAATTGGTTGGACAAAGAAACAGGTAAATGTACATTGGGGAACAATACTGCATTGGCAGATAATGGACAAGAGAAGCTAATTCATCTTTAAATCTGTAATAAACTAGTTTTAATATTCTTTAACGGGATTTTTTTTATATATTGAATATGATTTTTGGTTTATAAAGGCCTTCATTCTTCATTTCTTTCTTAAGTTTTTATTTCTTAACTCATATACAAATCTACACCACAATGTTCTTACCTACTACTAAACTTTATCTAAAGTATCATCTGCAATAAACACTATACCTGCATTTTTTTAATAAGGTATGCCCCAAAGTGGTGACTTAAAACATGGTAACCGACCCCGTATTGGTCTGTGCAGCCCCACTGTTTCTGAAATATTTTCACTTAAATTCTTGGCTTGGAACTTACACAATGATGTGCAAAACTAAGGAATGTTTACAGTAGTCTATTGGTCCCAAACACGTAAGCCACGCTGTCAACACATTTCCTACAAATTGTATTTTGTGAAGTCTTCTAATACCTCCTGTTACTCTGACTTCCAAGACGTGAATGAAGAAATAAAGGCCTATGAGGCCAAAAGTCACATAACAGAGAACTGGCAGATTTAAGAATAAAATCCAACATCCACGAGCCTGAAGAAGTGGACAACAGATCCATGCCCCTGGGAAGCTCAGAACTGGAATTTTCTCTAGTGGCTTCAAGAACGGCAGTCTTTGAAATTCAGATATTATCAGTCTTAGAGTGTTACCAGCATGGGAGATGATGTCAAACCCTGTTCCCAGCGTTTGAGTAAAAGATCTAATAATTCAAAAGACTAAACAAGAAACACCAAACATCAAAAAATTAAACAGACTTTCAAGTTCAATGTCTGCCTTGAATATAATGTTCATTTAGAGAATGTTTCCCTCTCTGAAGGATCTGAGATAGGGGAAATAATTGGTGAGAGTTTTCAAGTAAAGAAAATAGAATCACAACTTTCTCTTATCTCTGCCTGTGTTCTAATAGACACCCAGAAATTTATGGGAAGCATAGCAACTAATTTATGTGTCTGAAAGAGGTAGCAGAGTAAGAAGGAGACATGATAATTATTTCTTGAATGTTGAAGAAGCCTGAAGTGAAACACTTACTGTGAAGTGCCTAATAATTTGAAAATTCAGGTTAGAATTAGAAAGGAATATTAATCCTCTCATTTCAAGCTCTGAGACTTCTCTTTCTTTCCGCCTGACTAAGAGTTTCTGCCCATGGCAAACACATCATAAGAAAAATATGTTTATCTCATGAATAAAACAGTCCATCTTGCTATTCATTTTTAGGAGCCTGGAGGCTTTTAGCATTTCTGTGCATAAAGACTAAGAGCTCACCAGCTAACCTGAAATTCCTTGGAGACTTTCTGCATACTTCAGCAGCATTTTTCATATACAAAATACGTAAAACCAAAATCTTTTAAAACCATGTGGATAATAGGACGGGGAAAAAAGGGAAGACAAATATTGCCAAGTAAACAGTATAGGTTGCAGCTGGCATGAGTTGGGACACTTATAGTTTAAACAATCTGGCCTCAATCCACTTATTTGGGTGCCACATAATTTTATGACATTTACAATCACTGAACCATGTTGAAAGAGGAAAAGGTTAAGATCTCTATTTTTACTAAGGATGACCCAAGACTCAAAGGGACCAAGGAGCAGTTGATCAAAGGCTATCCTCCAAGCTGAAACAAATTCTTGGTGTTCACAAACAGAAATAATTCTTCAGTGAATTCTGTGGAGATTCCTTGTCATAAAAATCTAAATATGTACTGATTTTCTTCCACAGAAGTTTCTGAGTTTTTTCTTTTATGTGAACAGAAGCCTCATTCTGCCTTGAAAAGTCTACTCTCATTATAATCTAAATTGGAATACTAAAGTTTTGCTAGCTAATTTTTGCACTTTTAAAAAGTGTGCTCTGAACAGCAGGCCCTTGGTACAACTTACAGGCTGAAAGACCTGAACAGAAGAAGAAAAAAGCTAAACTGCATAACATACAATTACCTTGACATCACACTCTGCACACCTATTATACCACTGACCCTATCTCTTTATCAGTCCACGCTAATTGCCTTAAGTGACTTCAAGGAACAGGCAACTTTCAAGTGATGAATTCATAGCATCTTGTTTATTTGGCCCTTATCTTGGGGTCTGCAAGCAATCAGTGCCAATAATAGCTGGCAACAGCTATAGTAATAGTAGCAGTAAAACTTTCAGTATTGTACTTAGACTCTAAACCTGATTTTCAACATTTCTAATGGCTTACTAGGTGTTTTGTACCAGCACTGCTTACCCACTAATACTCCTGGACCTGGGCACCTGTGTGGACCCTCTAGGGCCTGGTAATTCTTTAATTAACTGTCACCTCCCATCCCAGGTGTCGGAGACAAATAATGACGTTCTACAGGTGCCTTTCCATTATTGATGAAAACAGCCCAAACAATGAATTTACGTTAAGTGCCAGTCAGAAGAAATTAAGGAAAATCAACAAAGACCCTGTCACTTTCCTAAACAGTTCCAAGCAGAAAAGTGTATATTTAAGGTCAAATTTTTATACATGATGAACACTTTTACATTGTAAGGTAATGAAGTTCAAGAAAAATCACAGCGTGAAAGCTTTTCTTCTGAGTCAATTGGGGTCAGTGTATCACCCACAAATAACACAAGGTGGTGGCAGCGTAAACTAGTAAAATACTGTTATCCCTATTCAACAAACTGTACCTATAACGCACAGGAAAGCTTTGCAAGATTTTTTTTTTGTAATGGATTTAAGTTCGTATGGAAAACAAAAGGCGAATACAAGTCTGGTAATAAAGAAATTTTTTAGACATGATTTTCCAGCATTTCATTAAATAAGCTCTGCTCCTTTAGCAAAGTGACAACTACATTAATATTATAGCAGTCCAAGCAATTTTCCTTGACACTAGCAATACTTAACAATATTCCATTTAATCAAGTAGAAAATACACACACAGAATTTAAATTTGAATTCTATTAAGAAGTTTAACTGTGAAAGATCAAACACAGTAGCAAGAAAAAAAAATACAGCTATAACTCTAATTTTTTCCTCTCCCTGAGATTCTTAGTGTCAAAAAACTGCATGAATTTCACAGTCTTTCAAGTGCTGATTGCATTTTCTTTGAAATCGTATCTCCATGGGATCTCAAGGTTAAATAATTTTCATTGGCCTCAATTCAAGATGTTGAATTTTTTAGAGGTTCTTGGGTTAATCACAAGCAAGTAATTACACAAATAAAACACCAGCCTCTAAATTCCCTCAGTTGAAAGGGAAGTAAATACAAGTAAATCATATATTACTTTCTCTCTCGGAGACAAAGAGAAGTTCAAGAAGTTCAAACTGAAAAGGCTCCTGAGTGGCTGCAGCAAAGAAAAATTTTTTTTACTTCTGTATGGAAAATATTTCTGATGTCAATTGCTGACTTACCGAGTGTCTTTATTCCTGTTACTGTCTGCAAAGATAAGCTGTTGTAGGACACAAGCTTGAACTGCAGCCAGTACTCCACATGGGCCACCCTGAGGGGAATAATGGGACACTCCATGAACAATTTGCACTGCTTGATGCTGGTGAAAACTTTTGCAAGCCATGTGCTTCCATTCAGGCTTAGGCCATTCTTTCATATCTCTCTTTCCATCCATGACATCCAGCGGCTCTCTGCCGCTCTAGTTTTTTACAAGCCAATGAAAATCAGTGTTACTAACTGGTATTGCATTTCCCACCTACTTTTCCTGAAAATGCCTAGACATCTATAACATCAAAGGAAAGGTTTTTTTTTTAAATCTCTTCTGTGATTATGCAAACAAATGAAAGACCTAGATTAGAACGGATATTAGGAAAGAAAATTTCACTCTGAGGGTGGTGAGGCATTGGAACAAATTGCCCAGAGAAGCTGTGGCTGCCCTATCCCCAGAGGTGTTCAAGGCCAGGCTGGATGGGGCTTTGAGCAACCTGGTCTGTGGGACCATGGCAGGGGGTTGGAACTCAATTATTGTTAAGGTACCTTCCAACCTGAACCATTCCATGATTCTGTGATGATCTAACCCAACGTCCCATATAGGCTGACATATTAATGTTAGCTTTGTCCACCCAGGTAAAGTAAGAAAAACAATGAGGGTAAGAAAGTACGGATCACCCAGCAGGTTTTCTGGAGAGTCTGTGTTCTGATTTTAACCCACGCCAAAGTCTACACTGCTGTTACTCTCCATAGCATGAGATTAACCCAGGATTGCACTGCTATCATATGCTACATTTGCACCCCTGATTTCCTCTGTAGATCATGACCAGGCTTTGATGAATCAGTTTAGGATCTGTCAAACTCCTCTCAAAACCCTGGAGGGGAACGAAAAGTGCAGCCAGCATTGCTATTTTCAGATAGCAATGTGATCAAAGTGATCAGTTCAATTCTCAGGTTGTCCTAAGTACAGCATCAAGCCAAAAGGAATGGGACCTTGCACAGTATGCAACCTAGAAAATAAAGGTCTTGTAATCAGGAAGTAGCTTAGATATTGACACCCTCCATTTTCTCATTTATATTACACACACATGACCTCTCTATAATTACTGACATAACTAATGAGTGAATTGTCTGAAACGTATTAAGGAAAAAAGTAAGGTTTATTTCAATCCACCAGGGAAAGCCTCCCAGTCAAAAAAAAACTATAGAAACCATTCTAAATATCTTCTCATAGCACTACAGAAACTTAACGTAGGAGAGGATTAAACAATTGTTTCAGCTGAAATGAACTTTTGGAAGTGAGGAGGAGCATATTATCTCCCTGAAATAAACACATCTAAGTAGAACAGTCTGGTTTTCCTGTTGAGGAATTTACAGTAGGGAATTTAATGGCCAGTGAGTCGCTAGAAGTGATGAGGCATCCTTTCTCTAGCAACAAGGTCTGGAAACACCAAAGAAACACCACATTTTCTGTGGTCCAGTGAACATTACTGTCGTGGTTCCTCTTGGAGTTTAAATTAACTTTTAATATCTTTTGTCGACTCAGTTTTATTTAAACATAAGCAGCTTTCTTCTGAGATCATCACCCTAATGAAAGATTTAACTAGACAAAGTAGGTTAATTAAACATCTTAATGACATGTTTAGTAGCCACTGTCCTTGCCCCAAAGCCTCTCTTCCTCTCATTTCTGTATAGTACGCAATGGTCTACTTCTTTCAGGCCAAATAAAGATTTTCTGCATGAGTGCAGAAGCCTGATGAGTGTTTTGTACGGAGTCATCTACTCCTTCCCTAGTCTTTACTGAAGTCCTCAGATCCTTGCTCTAAAGAGAAGAGACCTGGGGCGTGGATATCGCAGAAGCGTATGCACAGCCACCGGGCAGAGACAAAAACATCAAGCTGCAGCTGAGGAGGATGCATTTTTACGATGGACCTGTTTGGTTTTTTAGGCAGCTACACATCCTGTGCTCTGCATGTGGTCCCTGCTCTGAGTCTGAGAAAGCAGGGTGACCAACTGCATCTGGCATACAGAGCAGGACAGCCTGAAGCACTGCAGTCTCAGTCTGTAAGAGTCAAGTGCCCTGGCAAGGTTGACAAAACAGACACCAGATAAGTTAGTCTCCCACTGAACACCCTAGACCAGAGAGATCTTTGTTAGCACCAAAAATCTCTATGGATTGGGTCCAGGCTAACCCTAGTCATGGCATGGTGGTTTTACCAGCTCTGGTCACCACAGGGAGCTGTCGGGGACTTCAGAAAGGGCCACTTGGTAGATGATGCCTAGCAATTGGTGAAAACCTTGTTTTAGGGAGGAGCTGGCATCTTGTGGTTGCAGTCCAGAATTACAGAAACGTGGCTGCATTCCAGAATTACAGAAACACGGTTGCAAAAGACGTGGTCCCACCAGCGGTCCCAGTGATGCTGCAGAGGCTTTTGTTCCCTTTTATTTCAGGAATGAGCCTCAGACTGCGACCCCCATATCTTTAAGGGGCAAAAATCTCCTTGTGATTTCCCAGGCACTGCAGGCAATTCTTGCTACATCCCCCCATTTTGAGACAGATCAAGCTCCATCTTAAACTTGTTAAATATTGCCCTTACATATCCTTTTTCTCCTAAACTCCGCTCTTGATTTATGGCCTTTTATGCTTTTACCACTACTAGATCTCAGCCGAAGTGGTTTTCATTCCTCTCTATGAATAGTTCCCCGTTGCACACACACACACGCACACTTTCTGTAGCTACTTTTAAGTTTTCCTCAGAAATATTCCATCCATCTCAAGTCTCCTAACAAGACTTGACAAGGTGACATCATCCAGTGGTAACCAGAGAAGTTAAAGAAAGAGAAGAGTCTTTAGAAGACTTTTGTTTGCTGCTAAAACACACAGCCTTTGTAAACTCAGCGTAAAAAGCAAAGAACACTTTTTTTTAAGGAAGTCATTTACAGTACCTTTTTTTGCACAATGCCATATTTTAACTGAGGTATGTTATTAAATGTAAAACTCTGTATTTTCCATTCCTCACTGAAGCAACAAAGACTAGAGCCAAACAAAAGATTCTTTAATTCCTATAAAAAAAAAAAAAGAAAAAAGTTCTCATTTTAAAAACAAATCCAAAACACAGGTATGTTTTCTTGCAGTAATTTGTAGAAGAGGAAGGAGGAGTGTGGAAGGGTAATGACTAACTCACTACAGCCACCCTTTTTTGTTTTATACATACTGTAAATAGCAACACTCCAATGAAACCGAGCAATTTTTTCCTTTTCCTGCAATATTCCTTCAACTCATAATGCTGTGTGCTGCTCAGCATAGGAAACTGTTCATGCAGACCGTCTGGGGCAGAGTTTCCCATGAAAGCATGACAGAATATTGCCTTTAATTAAAGAGCTAGAAGAGCAACGCCTGCTAATGGTTACATGAGGGAGAAAAGGACCCTGCTGGGCGCAGTATGGAGAGAAGGCAGACTGTTTTGCCTGTCAAAGTTGCTGGTATGAGATAAATGTTACTCAGATGTTTGACTGATGGCATATCATCGTATGCCAAATTAAAATCCTGGCCCTGAGCAACTGCAGACAACTACTGTTCAGGAATAGCTAAGCTGAAGAAATTGTATTCATGCTCAAGTAAAGCTGAGTAAATAAGAACAGACTGCTCAGTGTTCGTATAGTTACTCGGACCTCTTTGATCTAGAAGTGAAATTGGAAGATACCCTCATTATCTTTTCTCTGTTTTTTTTCCTCTCTGTCTGAATGGGAAGGAAAATATTAAAAGTATGTAATGGTTCCATGTCTGCTCCTAATAAGGAAGATATGCAAGGGAGAAACAGTGACAGGGGAATAATAAACTTGTTCTGAACCACTGTCAGATTTAAAGGACTGGAGAACAAACACATGAGTAACTGACTAGAGGCATCAAGAAAATAATACAAGCTTCATTGATTAAAGCTATTATCTGTTCTTCAAGTGCATTCTGGCATGCTTTTCTGGTATTTTGCTGAGTTTTGGACGGGAATCCCTGCATTACGTTTTCACCTGAATACCAAATAAGGAATATACTCAGGAATGAATACAGCACGTGTTAAATCCCACGCAAACATGCAACAGAGGAATCCACTGCAGCTTTTGCTAACTTAACTGAAATAGCATTCTTACACATCTATTTGAATTTACCATCATAGTCTTACTTTTGCAAGAGAAATATCAATTGCCTTTGATACTACTTGAAGCATATACAGTGTTGAAAGATCCGGGTTCTTACTAACTTCTCCAGTTGTTTCTTCATCTTCAACATCAACTGAAAGAAAAAAAAACAAACCATATGTGTTGGATGATACAAATTGCTTCCCCCAGCAGGCTTAGTGCCAGGGGGTCATCAATATGACAATTAACTGTTTCTTGTCATCCACCTTTATAAAAAAGAAAATAAAGTTTCAGCCAGCAAGGACAGATAGAAAATACATCAGCCACCCTTTTTTTGATTACTTCTTAATGACTCCCTTATACAGTCTTACCCAAGAAGTTAATAGCAAGTGCAATTACTCTGAATCAACTAAGAGGTACAAAAGAATGGACTCATACATATTTGGTTACAGCTGCTCTGAAGAATACGATGGCAAAAGTCAAACAAGCATGACATAACTTACCTAATTCTAGGACATCTTTCATCTGGTCTTCTTTAGAGCAAGTGGATGTTGGAGATTTCCTACATTAAAATTAATCAAAAAATGAATGACCAAATGTTCACTTTTAATGAGAAAAGTTGTTTGAATAAACAAGAAAAAATATGGAGTATACCCACACAAAGATTTGATTTCTTTTTTGTGTGTATATATACATATATATATGTATAGGAAGGGAGTAGGGGGAGAGATAGATAATAAAAGATGCATATAGATAAACATATTCAATGGTTTTCACCTTTAGCTTTTAAAATGTTCTATACAAAGGAGCTCAGCCTCAGTAATACTTTTATATATAGAAATAAATGGTGTTAGAGCAAAAGCTTTTTCAGTTTTTCAGGAGTTCATCAGGAAAAGCAGCCAGCACAGAGCAATACACTGCAATTGATTTAGGATTTCAGTCCTGTTTCAGCACCAGTTTCATTTCATTTGTGTGATTTCAGCATACAAAAGGTCCTGCAAGTTCACGTACAGGGGCAGATTTTATACTGCCCTGAATTTTAAGTGACGATATTCATGTATATGTGACAGCCTCTGTGTTCGAAGGGTCAGGAGATAAAATAAAATTTACATCCCTGATGGGGAACAAGATAAGGCTCAAGTTAGTCATTAAATCACTTGAAATATCTAAATAATATAAGTGGGAATAGGCGTTAGACTGGCTTCCTTTACCAGGGTAATTTTTTCATCCACTAACAGGTAGCAATTGTTCAACTGCCCTGGTGATTTAATTGTATATTACATAAAGAACAGGTTAAGAATTCATATAAACAACTACTAAAAGGACTAAGCATTTAAACTTGTCTGTGAAGTAGAGCTTAAGTAGAATGCTAGATTTTTGGAGGTGAGATGAGATGAGTTTATTCTTCCTGTTGAATTCGTACCAAAATGAACTCAGAACCAAGGAAAAGTTTCAAATAACCACTGTCAAAAGTTAGTCTTTTTTTTTTTTTTTTTTCAAAAGAGCAATACTGCATCATTGGCCTTTGCTTTGGTATTGCACTGACAGTCCTTTCAAAAATAGTATGGAATAATTTCCTCAGCAACATTCTTTGTATGTACAATATTATTATAGCAACAACTGCTGTCATATCACATACTTTCCATTAACTTAATTTCCTTTTTTAGTGTGTGAAAGATGAATAAAAACAGAACACAGACATATCACACTGAGGACTTTTCCAGTTTAAAAGCATTTTGGCACCTTTGTTACTGATAGTCTTTGATACTATAAGAAAAGAAACACTTCTTTCTTTCTCTCTAAAGTTAAAGGATTTATGCAATGAAATGTGGATGTCCACAATTCGGAAAAGATAGAATGGAAATGAATCGCCCGTGTTACTATGGACTCGAGGGAAAAATAAATAAGATGTCCAGCAGGTCAATATAAAAAAGAGGACTGAGAGCAAATTTGTATCGTGGCATAAGTAGTATTGAGCTCTCAGTGAATATAACAATACTTTTAATGTGATATACAGTTTAATATTGTTGACTGTTGTATAGTTTAAAATACAAGCAGATCTCCTCTTGCTTCTTGCTAATACTGAATTTCAGCTGAGATTCCCTTCTGCTAGCTACTTGCTAGTATTTTCATCTCTCCTGGTCAGGGAAAGGGGCTCGATGACACTTAACTTGCCAATAAAAGGTTTTTCAGCCAAGTACTCATGTCACTTAACTGCACTTAGACATAACCACAGTCCACACTTTTGTTTTGTCTGAGATTGCACACTATTGTCTCTTGTTTCCTAGGGAATAATGTGTTTCTTCCTAGGCCAACCCATTTCGATCTTGTTTTGCAAAAACAGAGCTCTTAACACTTAAGAATGCAGCACGACAGGTTACAGCATCCTATGCGGCCTCAGTTGCTGCTTCAGGACCTGGGTCTCCTATAGGTACTGTACCATATCTCCTAGCTACATTAGATGTCTTAGATCCCACAGAGTCTCGAATAGCACTCTATGACTACGTTTAGGCACGTAGATCACTCCCTACATCAAACTAGCACTCTTGATTCATTGTTGTCCCAAACACTTCTCCTTGGTAGAGTTTTATCTGATAAGATCTATAACTGAAAATAAAGCCAACTATGGTACGATTCATATATAGCTTACCTGGCACCAGTTTTTGCAACATTATTGCTTTATGGAAAGTCTAAAAGATTTTGGTTCTACACCCATTCCAGGAAGAACCAAGCCCGGGATGCAAAGTGCTTTGAGTTCTCAAGGCACAAGGAAATTCCCATCAAGCTGAGGAAAGTGCTGACACCAAAGATTGATGCATGGTGTTTTCTGGTTAAGTGTGGTATTTTTGCAGGTGTAGGTTCCCTTAAGGTGAACTTGTGTTTCTCAAAACACTGTCAGGACATTTATTGCAATTTCCATTTCGGCAGATGGTTACCATTCCAGGAAAATTTATTGTACACATAAAACCATACAGTTAGAATACTTAGGAAGGGGGAAGTCATCCGTCATGGCAGAAAAATGGGACAGGAAAAAAATATGTTTCATTATAAACATACTATACAGTACTTTCTCTAAATATTTGAACATTCCTATCTGATCTTCGTGCATTGCAGAAAACTGAATTTACGCAAAATAGCTGAACTCGCAGAGAAAGCACTTCTCGGCACAATAATGTATGTACATTCCACTATTTCCTATTTACATTACCATACACAAGAGGTCAAATAAACAAAGGGGCTTAAAAAATAAACACTGATCACCAGTGGCTTTAAGGTGACTGGGTTGATAAAACTTATTTTTACTGCCTGATTACAACAGCTTTTATACTGGACATACATCTTTTTCTGCATAACAATTTAGCATCAGAAAAATGCCTAGAAGTCACAATGCAATCCTACGGTCTTCTGCTGTTATGCCATGTGCAGATATATACGACATTCTTGGGATAGTGAGTAAGATCTGGAGAGTAGGTAAGAAAAATATTAGCCTTTGTACTATTTGCAAAAGGGTAAACAAGGTCACTATATGCGATGCCACTTGCCACTGCTTTGGGGCAAAATTATAAAAAAAAGAATTACTAAAAGCTATTGTAAAGATGCAAAGGAAGTTATCGTAAACAAAACCAGGCAATACACTTCTCTGGGAAAAAGACCTCGTCAAGAAAATTTAATATAAATTCTTCCATGCTTGGAAGCCTGATAACAGAGCTCATACACTTAATTTCTCCAAAGTTCCTTTTTAGTTAGGACCTGAATCTGATTTGATTGGCACATTAGCGGTATGAAAAATTAATTAATGAAGAGATGGCTTTTTGACACACATAAAGAAGGTAAACTAAAAACTTATCATTGGTCATTTCTAATAATCTCACACAAGAATTTGTGTTCGCCTTGCTGAATTTTATTAATTGGAGTGACAATTCAGGAGAAAACTACACCTTTGCTGGGAAGGTTTATATATGAAAAAAATATGATGATAATCACGAGCTGGGTACAAGATAGTTTGAACAGCATTACGAGTTGAGCTCACCTGAACAGAATGCTCCCTCATAGACAATGAACAAATATTTATCTCCAGCTATAAAACCAGGTTTACTATAATAGAAGTCTAGCTCCTTTATTCATACTGTACTGTGTCAAAGAATTTTCAGTCCAACACCCCCAGACCAGATTTTTCAAGGAGCGCAGTACCACCGGTGTGAACTGACCGTTACATTCAACAACTCAAAACAGTCTCCAGCAAAATAAACAAGTACCAGTAAAATAAACCAGGGAGCTAAAATTCCATTAAATAATGATTCTTACAAGACACCAGCTAAGAGACAGTATGCAAAGCATTGACAAGGGTTCCTAGACTTCAACACACAATCAGTTCACACCACTGGCGGTGAATACGACCCTCCATTCTCTGTCTGGTTTTGGCCTTCAACTTTTAGGCCATTTATTTTCAAGGATGTGGAATTTTCAAGAGCTTACATTTCCTGTCAGAAACCTCAGATTTTTAACAGTCCAAACCACTGTAACCTGACAGATTTCCGCAACATAAATTATCTTCCTGAAAGCTAATATCAAATGTTAAATTGGAAGAAGACGAGCTTATACTGAGGAGTGGTGTAGTTCTCTTATCTCACTTATAATAAAACAAGGTGAATACAGGTAAGAGCCCATTGGTAAGCAAACTTACTGCAGAGAGAGATTTTACCTCCTGGTGAATTAATCTTAGGGAAAATAACACATAGGGTGACAAAAATTCCTTGCGTTACCTGCAAACAGCTGCGTGTTTTTAAGGTGCAGATTTCTTATGCTGCTCCCTACTGTGCTGCCCTCAATGCTCGTATGCAGACACAGTGAAAGGAAACGGTGTGAAGCCCTACCAGCAAAATGGGGTGTAAACTGTCTGTTCTTGCCTTACATTTCAGAAAATTTGGAGTCCCTCTATGTTTGCGTGAACCAGGCAAATTCGCAATTGACTGAATGCATTTTAGGCAATGAGTTGGACATTTCCAGTTTTACGTCCTTTCCAAAAATAAAGAAATGATACAGAAGCCATTTGCCATTTCCAGTAATTGCAAAGTGCTTCTTCCTATGGAGTGCTGGAAAAATACTAAAAGGGCAAATGGCAGCACACACAGATGTTATGTCGAGGGCTCTGATGCCATAAATCCATTGGCACAAAACAAAAGTCACAAGTTACTTTTATTTTAGGTTCTTTTTTTCCGGTCCAAGCATTATGTTATAAAAGGTGTTACGCAACTCCAGATACTTGAAGGTTTTCACTACTGAGTGATTTGGCAACTACAATCGCTCTCTCTCTTTTTGTATATGGACTGTTTGTATATGGACTATTAAATCCACATTCCCCAAAGACATCTCGGCTTTGTTTTACAGCCGCCATTCTTCTGATTGCCAACTGCAAGTATCAAATAAGGACTTACTCCCCAGTTGGCAGCTGAGCACACTCCAGGAAGGTTTGGTTAGTCTCTCAGGGAAGGTGCCAACCACACTATTCTTACTGTGCTTCCTGCCTACAAAGCCACACAGAAGCATTAACGAAAGCTTGAGATGATGCCATGTGCTTCTTCGTGTGGCTTAAGGACAACGCCTGAATCACAAATAGACAAAGATGGAAGGAAACATGAAAAGGTAATTTACTATTAGGCTGTTCCAGCTCTGCATTCCTTTCCATTCTTTTACCTGAAATGTTGCACTCTGACTAAACTTCTACTTCCTAGAAATGCCACCATTGCCTGATACATCCTCTTCCTCTCACAGTGGGAAAATTTTAATGAATTCCTCAGACATTGCTCATGCATGCTGCATGTCATTAAGTACTGAAATCAGTTGAGGTTTTCTGACTGATTTTAAACAGGCTCTATTTTATAACAATACGGCTGTCTGAGCTCAGACCTCATTTCACAGAACAGGCTATCATGGTGATGAGTACCTTTACGAACTGCTCAGCATCTCACAGGATCAAAACTTTATTACTTACAAAGTGCCAGATATTTTAGACAAAGCAATCTCATCTGACACACCAATTTTGTATGTAACAGTGAAGTATTACTGCCCACTGGGCAAAGAGTACAGACTTTAAACCATTCACTATTCCTAGAAAACCTATTTTTACATCAAAATGCATAGTAGAAAAGACCAGAGCCAATCATAACTGTTCGGTAAATAATGTACATTACATAACTTTGCTGGAACTATTTTTCCTTTGAGTTGGAAATCTAATTTTATTTAAAAAATACAATTAAAACTGTTATGTTGATTTGTATTCTTTATGAAATCCGACATTCATATATTAACCTTCATTAGGCACTGTATTTTCCTATTTCAGTGACAGTCCATATTTAAAAGAGGGCAGCTGCTTCACCTCTTTTATTTCTGTCATGAGTTCAGAATCACAGAATAGCTGGGGTTGGAAGGGACCTCTGGAGTTCACCTAGTCCAACCCTCTGCTTGGAGCAGGTTCAGCTACAGCAAGCTGCTCAAGGCCATGTCCAGTCTCATTTTGAGTATCTCCAAGGACAGAGACACCACAGACTCCCTAAGCAACCTGTTAAAGCATTTCCACCCACACATGAAAAGTTCTTTGATCGCTTGTGTCAGGAAGATGACCTCTAGAGGTCATCTGGTCCAACCCCCCCTGCTCAAGGGACAGTTGACCCCATCTCATCAATGCAGTCCAGAAACCTCCTGGATTGCTTGTGCTCTCCTTTGTTGCTTATACTGATGGAGGGAATGTGAAATCCAGCTCTGGACTTGCTCAGCAATTCATCCTGGCTTGTATCAGCAACAGTGTGGTGAGCAGGACTAGGGAGGTGATTGTTCCCCTCTATTCGGCACTGGTAAGGCCCCACCTCAAATACTGTGTTCAGTTTTGGGCCCCTCATACAAAAGACATTGAGGTGCTGAAGCATGTCCAGAGAAGGGCAACGAAGCTGGTGAGGGGTCTGAAGCACAAGTCTTCTGAGGAGTGGCTGAGGGAACTGGGGTTGTTTAGCCTGGAGAAAAGGAGGCTGAGGGGAGACCTTATCACTCTCTACAACTACCTGAAAGGAGGTTGTACCCAGGTGGGAGTCAGTCTCTTCTCCCAAGTATCAAGTGGTAGGACAAGAGGAAACGGCTTCATCTTGCACAACGGGAGATTTAGGATGGATATTAGAAAAAATTTCTTCACTGAAAGGGTTGTCAAGCATTGGAACAGGCTGCCCAGGGAAGTGGTGGAGTCACCATCCCTGGAGGTATTTAAAAGACGGGTAGACGTGGTGGTGAGGGACATGGTTTAGTGGTGGTTTTGGTGGTGTTAGGCTGATGGTTGGACTCAGTGATCTTAAAGGTCCCTTCCAATGTAGACGATTCTATGATTCTACCATGGCCAACATTCTCTGCCAATGTTCTAATGTAAATCAGCACAGCTTGTGGCCAGGAATGATGCAGGATAAAAATGTGAGAGAGGATCTTGGCAGTGTTAGACATTCAGTCATGTATAACTGACAGGTATAGCCCTAGTCCTCACACAGAAAATAAGCTGGTTTATTCCCTTTAATAACAGAAAGCATGAACATTAATCCTTTAAGGACCATAACACTTCCAAAATATTATTTTGAAAGTCTCAGATATCTAAAAGAATACAAAAAACCTGCATATATTTTTAAAGGACTTAAAGGATTTCTTTGAAGAAGATAATATTTTGTTTTCCTCTAATATCTCCCAGCTTCATAAAAGTGAATTTTCAGGGACTTTTTATGGGAACATATGAAAGGGAAAAGGCAGGAATCTTCAGTAACAGAATGGATTCACTTGTACTGGTCCTTATTCAGGATGAAGAAAGCCATAGGTGGTTCAGAAAGCAAAGTCAAGTCATTCACTACTTGTCTTACATAGAAATGCAGGGAGCTGAAGGGAGGTACCTCTTCTATTAATAAATAGGAACACGTGTTGCCTTAACACAGAAGATTAGACTGACTTCATAATTATACTATAAAGGCCATTTTGGAGGAAAACACACTAAAACACCAAGGAGACATTTTGCATTCAATGTGCTTTAAAATGAAAGTAAGAAGGTAAATGCCTGTGACAAATTCCAATGACAAATGTACTACTGTGATTTTATAATGCTGAGAATGATGCCATGAGCCGCAGTTGATGGTTCTTACCCTGTATTAGTGAGAGTCACAGTGAGACAAAGTTAGAGCAGTCCTTAAATACATGAAAGAAATATAAAACAATAAAACCTAACAGAAAAACAAGAGCAAAATTTCAGAGCAGGGAAGATAAAAATACAAACAGACGATACAAGCTTGAGACAAAAAATGCCTAAATGAGCATGAAAAATACTTCAAAGTATTTCAACAGAGGCAAATATATAGCAAGGAACAGAAAGAGCAGTCAAAAATCAACTTGAGCTATGGATAACAGGGCAGAAAAAAGCAACTTCAAAGTGAATATAAGGGAAAAAAATCCAAAGACTAAAGACTGTTAGACACTGGAATATATTCTCAGGGGAGAGGTGTCACTTGAGTCATTTAGGACTGGACAGACGAAACTCTGGAAAAAGTATTACAGCAAATACATATATATAGTAATGAATAAACCGCCACAGAAACAAATGACCTTAAAAGGTCTTTTCCATCTGTAATTTCTAAGATTCTATGAAATATGAGTAATGTTCCACTGAGGAACTTGGTATCTACAGCAATTCACTAACTCTGCCCTGTTTGCGTTAGAATGCAGAGCACTGCTAGAAAAAGGCTTATTACCAAACAGTAAGTGACATTTTGGGAACTATTAAGTAGTGCACAGTTAAGGGGAACTCACTTGAAAGACTACTGCAGGAAGAGAAATTCTGGTTCTGGACTCACTGGTTTCTGCTTTCCTGGGGGTGGAGATGAAATGCATCAGAGATACATCAGGTTTTGGTTGGAAAAGGCATCTGAAGCCAAGCTACACACTCATAACCCAGTCCCTACAGTCCGAAATATCCATCTGTACTGGCAGACTTCTGAAAGGAAACCACTAGCTCACATCCAGTTTGTAGCCAAGACTAATGGCAAGGCAAAGGAGGGTATGGCACACCTAATTAGAAGAACCAGATAAGCAGGGTAATTGTTCACAATGAAAGGATGAGTGGAGAATCAGTTATCTTCCTTGCTACTGAAATTGTATCATAGATCTCTTCCTTTGGACAATGGGATCCACTGCTGTATCCTTTTGCCTACTATCGGCAGGAGGAAATTTTTGTTCTGATGTAACAATATTCCCATTTCTTTTTGCCTGACAGCCATTCCCTTTGAGTTTCTATGAAATTGGCAAGATATCCTGAATTTCAGGTCCCGATTGCTAGTCCTTTTGCATGATAAAGTCACACAGGAAAGTATCACAAACTGATTCACTGATAATTACTTCTGCTGTGTGATTTCTCTGTCAAAGCAAACCTTTACCTTTCCTTATTTACTTCATATATTCATGAGTGCACTACTATTACATAGTTTAGGCAGGAAAGAAGAAATTTACTATAGCCACTGAAGCGTTATATCTAAACGATTAAAAGCTGAAGCCAAGGAATATGAAAAGTCAGACATCCAACTCCTGAGAAAAGTAAGTTTAAAACTCAGATTGAAATACTGTTCTTAGAAAAACCTCCTGTGCCTACAGCTTCCAGGAACCAGCACGGTTACCGTTACCAACACCACAACATATATGGTACAATAAACAAGACAAATGAAGAAATTAAATTAGCTGTTGTTTGTTTACAGCTGAGGATACATGAAGATTTGCTGCCACCTACATATTGCTTTTTTTCTGGATTAATTAAAAATAAAGGAATTCTAAAAAAAAAAAGGTATATAGATTGCATTCAGAATTACATCTGAGTAGGTATGCAAACTGTACAGCATATTATACTGTCTTTATGGAATAACTCCTAGCGACATGGAACAGAATACAATCATGACATAGAGAGCCCAACAGAACAAAAATTTCTGTTCCCACTGTAATACAAGGAAGAAAATAATCCTTTTGTTCTAATTCTTTGCGATCGTTATTCTCCCTTTTCTGGGGAAAAAATCAGACATCATATTGCCAGGTACTATACAGATAAATGAAGATGCAGGTGAACAAATTGTTCTTTGCCTTTATCTTTCTGTAATTAAAGGAATGTGGTGCAATCGTTATGTAATGACAATATGTCTGTAAGGGGATCAACATTAACTCCAGAGGATACTGAAAAAATAATAAGAGGTTTTCTATTAAAAGTCAGTATTTTATTACAGTTATGAGCAATTAGGTAATAACTGCAGTTAAGCACTGGCCTTTTAAACCATCACACCATTACCTGAATTGGAAGCTGATGCTCTCAGCAGTAGCACATCAACAAACAAGCAAAGACTACATCTGTATCACTAGTCTCCATTTGATTGATTCACTAACTTGATTCCATTTTCCTAAAAAGAAAGAAGGAATTGCAGCAATAGCAATGCAAATAAGTGAATTTGCGGGTTTTTTTCCTATGTATGGTGGGTGTGTTGGTCTGTCATTTTGGAAAACTTAGTGCTCACTCTTGAATTACACAGCCCTCTTTGCAGGTAAGCATTTAATCTGGGTCATCACAGAAATCCAAACGTCTCCTCACTGTTAAGATAGCAGAATGGTACCTATTTGAACCAAGAGAGAACCTCCAAGTCTTAATTAAGGCAATCTTTTATGTGCAATATTGTTCTCAGAGGTCTAACCTCATGTTGATACTATAAGAATGAAATATAAAGTCACAAATCTGGCCTCTTGACACAGCTACCCCCACACGCACACTTCAGACAGTAGCTAAGAATTAGATAGTTGATGAAAAAAAAGCACGATCGTTTCTTTCATCAAAACGTGTGAGTCAAAATACCGTGGATCCGTACTTCCCGAGGATATTTTTGTAGCCAGGTATTTCTGCCCACTCAGTTTGTAAGCATGTATTCGATAACATTCAGCTTGTCTTTTGAAGCATGCCAGTGGTTTTGCTTCATTTTTTTCTCATATGTAGACAATGGATGCCTGCAGCCTGTATGCAACAAAAGCATTTTTTGCATATGAGGAAAGAGAATGAAAAAATACAGCAAATGGAAGGAAAAATACGATTTGTATGTCTTTTCTGTAGGAAACAAAACCAGACTTGGAGATGCCTGTGAATGAACTAGCTGCGGTTAACCCTGTATAGATTTTCAGCTACTCATCTAAACACTTAGATTTTGACTGGCATCAGGTAGCAGTAACAGAGAATGGAAGAGAATCCAGACAAATATCTGCTCCTATATTGTCATTTTTCATCCCTCAAAATGCTGAAGCACTCTGGCCAAATCCTGAAAGGCTCTCATACACTGCAGGATTTGGCCAAAGGAATAAAAGTCTTGCAAGAGCCAGGCCTTATACTGTAATGGTAGATGTTTATTTGGAGTCTTACTTCCACTCTCTGTTACTTCCACTTAACTTCAGGAGTATCAGCTGATACTGATTTCAGTAAGGGTTTTCAGGAGCCCAGAGCTCAGCATGAATTCAAATGCTTTGCTGGCTTTAACTCAAATCATCTGGCAGAAACGTCCTCGTTTTGCTCTGGAAACAGACTCTGCTTAGGAAATAGCTCCCTCTTCTGTTCTTGCTGAAACCAAATCAGTCCTCTGAAGGAAGGAAACTATTTCAACCCAGTTACTACAGCAATGGAGCACAGTACCACCGTACATCGCATAAAACCGTGCACTGAGGCTGTCCCCTTTCCGCCCAGCTTCTCCTTTTCTGCCCACTCCACAATCACTGCATAAGGTTGGGAAGTGTCAGCATGTCCAACTACAGCTGAGTGAAGACAGTAGAAGAGATTTCTTGGTCAGACACAGTCTTCCCAAAGAATTGTATACAGTCCAATATACCTTTGATACTCATAAATAATGTACTATATTTACATTGATTATCAAATACCAGGAACCTGCTGTAGGTGACCCTGCTCTGGCGGGGGGGTTGGACTAGATGATCTCCAGAGGTCCCTTCCAACCCTGACTATTCTGTGATTCTGTGAATAAACTTACTCTTCTCAGCTTTGTTGGTGAGCTGTCAAAAGCCCACCGAAGCTGTATTCTCTACCTCAATGTATGCCAAGCGTGGAGTAATAAACCATCCTGAAACCGGAAAGGATGATGTAATGGGTTAACGCTACGTTATACGCTCTGTCAAGCTATATGAAACAAAAGCTGTATGGAGTCAGACCTCGTTGCTTCTGCTTCCACAGTGACTTACGAGCTGGCTCTCTGCATTTACTCCCAGCCGTGCAAGACTTAATAAATCCTTCTGGAAGCCGAGTATCAAAGGTGGATCTGCAAGCACCAGTTCCAGTTCAGCAACAGTTGGACTTGTATTTCCTGGGTTCAGCCGTTACCTGACATAGCTCAGCTTTCCAGTACAGCACATAACAGAGAACTGACCTCTTGTGGATTTTAAGACTTATGACTGCAGTACTTTGACCTGCTACTCAATAATATTTTACAAATGAAGTTAGCTAACACAGGTAAATAACAGCACAATGCTAGTTGCTTTTTGATTCCAGACAGGCAGCAAGTGCCACTCCTGGCCCATTTGCAGCTCAAATAAATCCCCAGTAAACTCCCACAGCCCCTAACAAATGTGCAGGGACCTAATACCACCATTCCTTCCTCATGATCTCAACAGGAAATCAACACACTGTGTCTCAAGAGTTATAAGAAATTAAAGAGGAAAACAAAATAGTACTAATGATTTAAAAAATCTGTGGTTGCAGTTTTAGCATATTGATGAGGTTTTTCAGCACTTAAAAAAAAAGCAACAAACCTGGCTGCTGTTAAATTTAGAAGAACAGAAATACTGCTTTATGGTCCACAGAAGGGGATATTGGCATGTGCCTTAGTTTACGGAGGAGCAGGTGACATAAACTCGAAGATATTTCTACCAATTATAACACACGCTCCGCTCCAGCACTGGGAGTGCACCACAAGACCAATACTCAGGGTGCCTGAGCCCTGTGCATGACTTTACTGCTGACATGCTGTGTGACCTGTAGCATCCGTGTTTCTCTCTACCCGCTTCAGTTTTCCCATCTGCAGTACAGCCAGAGTGATACCCACTCCCTGCTTAAAGTTGTTTGAGAGCCGCTGACGAGGAGTACTAGATAATGAGGCAGAGGTTTTTATTATGCAGATTTTATATCTGCATGGACAGGGCACAGTTGCCCTGCACTGCTCAAACCTCGAGCGGTTCAGAATTCCAGACTGGTTAAACTCTGATAGAAGACTCAACCTGAAGCATTTCAAAACCCAAACCAAGTCACAGCCCTGCTACAGGCCAGCTTTTAGATGTGGCAGTCTGGGTCCTACTGCTTTAGCAACCCCTAATTAAACAAAGTCCCATGCCTTCCACTCTTCTCAAATTCTGCACAGGAAAAAAAATAAAATAAAAAAAGATCAATTAACAATATAAGACAGAGAAAAGGCAAAAAATACATATTTGGAGCTCACAGAAGGAGGCTCTTCTAAACCTTTTATATCAATGTGGAGTAATGCAACACAATGAAAAAAAATCTGAGCTAACTTTGAGTAAAATACTTTGAGATACAGGAGCTGTGTGCTTGCAGCATCATGGTGTGTGGGGATGCTAATTGGGCTTAATTTAAATACTGAAATAACATGGGTTATCCTACCACAAAGACACACCACAGAGTCTCTACACGGTACAGCACTGTGCTGGTACCTAAACCAGCCTATTTGGGTATGGCTTGGATATCTCGACGCAGCACTGCACTTAACCGTGTGGACATATCTATGCATTTGGCTGGTATCCCTTCATCTTATCCTCTGAGGTTTTCTGGATTTAGCCCTGCAATATTTAGAGGTAATAGATGACCTCTGCCAGTGGGAGTCCCCTATGCTGCTTAGATGTCTAAGTGGTCTAAGTCTGAACTAGGAACTAGCTCCCTTTTGAAGCAGCAAAGAGAAAACAGCACCTTTAGGGTCTGTCCACTGACCGAGAACAGAGTCTTGAGCGGTTTGATATGTCAAAAGTTAGGAAGTTAAATCTTAAAACTTCACTGCCTTTCAGTATCTTCACCTCTTCCACCTACTTCCCCTCAATGAAATCAGAGGGTGTATCTCAGTCACTCCTAGTCCTGCATCACATTTCATTGATGTTTTAATATAATATTCTTACAAATATTCTTACCGGTGGCCTGACAACCGACACTCATTTTTCTTGAGCGACCTTTCTCTCTTCTCTCTTCCAGCCTCTGAATGTCTGTGAGGGGCACTCACTTTAAGGCTTTTTTCATTGCTGTCTGTACCAAAGCTTGGAACTGATTTTCTTTCTTCTGTCTTGCTCCTCTCTCTTTCAGTCGGCAGTTTGGCAGAAGAGTCATCTGTATCTTTGGGGATGCTTCTGAGTTTTTCAGAGGCTGAACTTGTGTGTGAGCGTGACATAGTCTTTAATGTAAACTTCATATTTACTGGTGTTGAAGATCCTTTACTTTCTTGAAAATCAGTACTTGGGACACTCAGGTCATTTTCTTCATGTTCTTCACCCTTGTACTGTGCTGCGCTGCTTATGCTAGTGGATCGTTTTGGAAGCCTCCTTTTTTGCAGATCCTAGAAATAAGTGTCATTAAGACCATATATAAATTTAAGAATCTTTAAATAAACACGAAAAGCAAAGGAAAGGTCTATCACTAATTTCTGGGCTAAGCAATTGCTTCATTATTGGGAAGCAAGTTCAGTGAGGCGGGTTTTTTTAAAAAATGATAATAAATAAGGACGTATACTTTTACTTAAAATTTGAACAGTATTAAAGATGCTGTATACCTTTAAAAAACTGCTTTCTTTTACAAAAGATTACCAAAAAAATGCCTCCTAAAAGCTTAATTTTGGTGTGGTACCCAACTCAGAGGAAACCAAGACATATAAGACACTTTACTGGAAAGATTGCCCACTACAAGTATCTAGTCTCCATTTCCAAATCGGAGGTATTTATAAAAGAATCCACTAATTCATTTGACTTCCATATTCTCTTCAGTACTATCTAAATGACATGTTTAAAAAATTCCAATTTCTCATTATTACATGACTAATTTTACACAGGGAAAGTTCCTGTCTATACAAAAGCAGTATGAAGGAAAAAAAAGAGGCAAGAATTTTAGAATTGTGTTTTGAAAACACTTACTGGTGGAATATCGTGTGATTGGACCAATTTAGAAACACATTTCTAACTGAAAGTAATTTTCAGTTCTAAACTCCTACTGATTAAACATGGGGTTTCAGATAAACCTCAGTAAATCAGATACCCATGGCTAAGAAAACTTTGAAAACTGTAGATACTGCTAAGGTAAAAAAAGCAATTTTCCTAGGAAAATGGAAAATCCTATCTGTCAAGACATAAGAGATATCAAAAATGGAAAACATTTATAAAGAAATTCTGTAACCTAAGATCACAGACACTCAGGATGTAGTTGCATGTAGTGGTTGTACCTGAAACAGGTTGAATTTCTCACATCACCAGAATCGCTGCCCTAACTTACCACATATATTCAGACTGCAGATTCAACGGATTAGCATGTAGCACTCATTTTAATAGTATCTGTAAGTTACTTTATCGCAGAATGTTACATATAAAATGCATGGCCGAGCCAAATATTTTGTAAATGTTGGAAATCACCTCTGGTGAACTTGCTACTGGTCCAGCCATCATTCCTCTGACAATGAGACCAGACCTGAGCCTTGGCTTCTCCTTCACTGTGGAATTCAGCTCCTCAGAAATCGCTGCTGCTTTTAAATCTTCTCGACTGTCTTTTAATTTCTTATCCCCATCACAGGGTAAGTGGCTGTTGTGTATTGTCCCTATATGGCATTTTTCACTTTTGTGCTGATGTTTTCTGGATGGAAGGATTTTATGTAGTGGATCCTCAGCATCATATCTACAAAGAAGAAAAAGGCAAAACTTCAAACAGCAAAATTATGCACAATGAAATCAATGAAAACATCTGCTTGGCTAATTAAAGCACTGCTGTCAAAGTAAGTTACATGTTAACTAGCTATGGTACTCAAATACAATCATTTTTCACTTAAACATCTATATGTAGGTCTTCAGGACACTATTTCAGTATCATTATTATATGTCATGATCGGTTATAATATGTGTAACACCTTAATCTTATGCTTAGTTATTTTGATATGCACCATATCATAACAGAAAGCAAACTGTACATATCATACCAGACAGGTTCTAAGCTACCACCAGCAGTTCCCATTTCTTCTCCATTTGCTTGTTTGGCAGTTTGATAATTTGTTAACACTTTTGCCAACGCTCTTTTATCATATAACTTAGACTGAGTCTATGGACACCTTTCACTCTTTGTTCAAATGTAGAACATTTATTTTAGTTCAAAAAGAAAGGTTCTTTTGTATTTGGGCTTTTACTTGATAACAGGTTGCTACATTGCTGTCATTTGACCTTTTCCATATTTTTCAGCCTGGTCCTCCAGCTAGCAACACAAGGTGCAGTTCATTGTTTGCACCTGGTTTCCTACAGATATATAATGCTATAAATAAGCTTTTCTGAAAAGCATGCGAGATTCACCTGGATCTGTGATTTCATTTGTACACCACTATATGCATTTCTTTCTTAAAAATATCTTTAAACAAATCATGTTCTTACTAAAAAAAAGTCATTTGTGCCTGTAAGAAATCAAGTCCAACTGTCTTCATCAGGATCTGTTTCACTGTCTGCATAATATTAGATCACTGTTACAGGGAAGTTCTTTTATTGAGTAGTTCCCACTTCACTGAGACCTCTTTTGTGTCAGTTGATGAACTTATATTCTGTTTTTCACTTCAGGATGTTTTTCTCCACCCTATTTCATAGTAAACCAATTCCATGATTTGAAGCATCTTGCATCAAAAAAAAACATTCCCTTGTTTAACTAGTTACAAATTGGTTTTTGAAGCAGTATGTCTCGCGTTGTGAAGACATGCTGTATATGTAAACTGAAGGGAGCACAATCAGTCTCTGGGGGCATTAGGAAATCTGAGGACTGTTACTCCTGACCCGAGACGATGTAACCCCTCATTGCCAAAGGGCACAGCATGTCAGCTTAGACACCATTTTAACATTCAAAAAAAATTTAAAAAAAAAAAAAAGCTAAAAGCAAAGAGGAGTCTGTAATAAAGAAGCAGTGAAGGATCTAATTATGCTTTCCACTCCTGAAAGCACTGTTAAAAATTATCCAGGCAGTTGAAATGAAAACTAATTTCAGGCACTGGCTGGTTGTCCTGGTAATGCTTGACTTTCCCTTGGCCAGAGGGGATGGAAATGGCCAGGAGGATCATGGAGACCTGCTTCTGCCACAGGGTTTCTCTCACCGGTTCATTTTGTGGGTAGAAACAGGACATGGTGGAGCCAATCCGGCAGCCTGCCCAGGACAGCTGCTTTCCCCCAGGCACCAACCTGGCCTTTATCTCCCATAGCCTTGCCCAAGAGATAACCACCCCTGGTGGCCACAATGGATGCATGTAGTCGTGATGGCCGCACCTGGCTAAATGTGGTTTGGGGAGACAGATAACGACACAATAGCCAAATGCTAACTTGAGCAATACTGGTACTGTGGTCGATATGCAAATATGACTATCGGGCAATCATCTTACCCCCATAAATAGTGAACAGCCCAAGACCCCTTTGAGCTCTCCTGCACAGCAGTGGGCAGCATGCCAGGATCTCCCCTTGAGTAGGGACACCCTCAAGATGGTTCCTCAAGGTTCAGAGATTCCTTACCGCAACAGATCCTTTGCAAGTGACTAACAGCATGCTAAACTTTGAAATCTTAGCTAAGTCATATAAAGGATTGATTGCGCATACGTAATCCTTTAGACATAAACTGCTGACCAAGTCTGGGACTAGCACTGGACCCAGCAGCACCCAGACTCCTCTCTGAGAAGGAGTTTTGGAAGCAAGGGGGGTCCTCTCTGAACCTCCACTCAACAGGAGGGTCTCCCCGACAGCTCTGTCTCACCCTGTCCTCCATGCAGTAAATAACCAAGCCTGCCTTGCCATCGAATCGTGTCAAAACACTATTGCATTTACTATCAAACTTTGTAAAATCCCCGTTCTATATCAATAAATGTATCGCTGCTTCTCTCCTCAAGCGACGTGCATCACTCCGTCCGCGACACAGCCGCTTTGCCGCCTCTCCCTACAGCCCACGCAGCTGGGACAAGACCTGATCTGAGGGGAAAATGGAGCCTCCCACCAGGAGTGCCTCCCTGTGTCCCAGGGTCAGATTCTCAGCTGGTTTCAGAAGAAAAATCCATTACAAATACTGATTTATGTCAGGACAGGCCCCGAAACCCATGTTCCCCTGTCACAAACGCTCGGCATATTTTTCCTTCCTTGCACCACCAGCCACCTTTGGCCTCCCCCACCTCAGGAACACATAACCAGTGAGGCTGGTGCTTATAAAGGTATGATAATACATACAAAATCACACGGGATTTAGGTGGAAACCTGCTAGTCAATACAGGGTTTTGCCCCTTTCTGGAGCTGCCGGATTTCAGTGTGTGGCTGGGTAATGTTTCCAAGCTTGTACCTACACAAAAAGGTTGGGAATTTCTGGGTTTCGCTTTCTGATTTTCCTTTAATCTGCCATTTTTGGCTCCTCCCTGCCCCACTGGCTGGGGCATCGCCAGGGAATACTCGTCCTCTCGAGGGCCTGTGCCGGCGCCATGTTGGCGAGGGGCCCCTCTCACAGCATCGCACCTGCTCCTGTCACCGACACACATCGCTTCGGTGTGTGGGGCTTTACTTTGCCTCTTTGCATTTTTGTGTTCATGTACGTGTGTATAACGACCGTGTACATGTGTGAGGGTGTGTACGTGTGTGTGCGCGAAAGGGTTAACTCAACAACTACACTGCGCATGTCCTTCCCGCCAGTGGTGAACTCAAACCATGGAGTGCCCTCCAGCGCACGGCAGAGCGGTCCCACACCGCAACACTTCCGGGGCAATGGAGGCCACTCTGGGCCAGCAGCCGGGCACTCACTTTGCCGTCACCTCCCGCCTCAAGAGGCGGGCGGGGGAGGGAAGCGCGCGGCCGCTAATACGCATGCGCACAGTGGGCTATAAGTAGCTGAGGCACGGGGGGGGAGCGTGCGCCATTTTGTTGGCGCCCGGTAGGGGCAGTGACGAGGCTGGTGCTGCTCTTCGGTGTCGGGGGGATGTTAGTGGACTCTTCTGTAGGAGAAAGCTTTATTTTCTGTAATAATAAAGCTCTGCAGGCACTAGAGAGGCTCGCAGGGAGAGTGGAACAACTTGCAGTGCCTAGGGCAAGGGGAGAAAGTGAGGCAGGTACGGCCTCTGAGGAGCCTGTGGTGGAATTGTGCTGTACAGGGGGAGGGAAGATCACTGACCACATGCTAAAAACTCGTATATCTGAAAAAGAGAAGGAGCTAATTCTTCTTTTGCACTGCCTCCTTTTCAAGTGTCACTTCTCAGCGGGCAGCATCAACTTTCAAAATCTTGGCTTTCTTCCCCTATAAGGGAGGACTTGCTGGGGTTTGGCAAGGACTGATGCTCAGACTTAGCTACTTTGAGCATGCTGTGTTTAGGATGAGGAGTAAAATTAGATAAATTCCCTGAGAGTCAAGGCTGGGAGGGTGAATTACTTTCTGTGCTGATTTTAAAAGCTTTCTATTGAAGCACAGAATGTTACTACACCTTGAAGCACTAATAAGTGCAATTGAAAGGCTTGGTTACATGCTGTTTTCAGATACTTTGCAGCATGGAAATAGCTGAACGTATACTGTTCCTAACAATGCTGAATTTAAGATAGTAGGCCTTGCTTTTGACTGTAAGGCATGAGTATGCCAGTAATTTGAGTGCAGGTGGTTAGTTTCTCATCAGATTATGCTTCAATTTGAGTGTTTCCAATTTACAAGGTGTAGAAGCCCAGATTTCTATGCGCTTCAATGACTAAAAGATGTGATTGAGATTATCAACCTTTGTAATTGGTAGGGAACATAACAGCATTTTTGAAGGGTGATTTACATAGGAGATTTTAATAATCTAGAAAGTTAAGCTTTGTGTTACTAGGACAACTAATAAAAGTTAACGTAGCTGAAGGTATAAATGATAAAACTTTTAACACTATTTCCCTTATTTAATGAAAAAAAAAAAAAAGTTACTAGGCCGGGCAAAGAGAAAGAAATGAGGCTGTACCTGTAGGCTTCAGTTTTGCTTTCATCAAGTGTAGTGGCACTCCCACGCACGTGGTCTTCATCCGAGAAGCTGGGTGGATGAGATGCTGAGCTCTTACTTTGAGCAGCTGACAGAGCAGAACATGAACTGATGCTTCTGGAAGTCCCACGGTGCTCAAGGAAGTAGTTAGTAATAATTTCAAGAAGTGTTTTCAGTGGGTTCTCCTTTGCCTATCAAAAAAAAAAAAAAAAAAGAGGTTCCTGGTCACTATTGAAACTCTTTGTTAAATCTTGCCGCAGCCTAAAATAGGATTATTTTTTTTTACACTCTACAGTAGCTGAACATGTTAATTGCTTTCTAGAGATAGCAGCTTTTGGGTTTACCCTAGATGTGACTATGAACAATACAGGAAGGTCAAAGATGTCAGCTAGGGCGTGTCTAGAGCTCAAAGGTGTTGCTGTGTTAAATGAAGCAAGCGTTGATCCAGAAGCAGCAACCTGCCTTGGTTGTCCCTTATTCTCACTGTGGATAAACATATTGCTAAGTATGGTAACTGTGCTAGAGTACACCTTTTCTGATGTTACCTGGTCAGCTTCAGAAGAATGTAGAATGAACTGCAAGTATTTTTAGTGCCTGACTTCAGTATTTGTGGTTTGTCTTATCAGAACTTGGTGGGAAGCATGGATTCTAGAACTGTATTCATAGAATGGTTTAGGTTGGAAGGGACATTGAAGATCATCTCGTTCCAACCCCTCTGCCATAGGCAGGGACACCTCCCCCCAGACCAGGTTGCTCCAAGCCCCATCCAGCCTGGCCTTGAACACCTCCAGGGATGGGGCATCTACAACTTCTCTGGGCAACCTGGGCCACTGCCTCACCACCCTCACAGTGAAAAATTTATTCCTAGTATCTAATCCAAATCTAGCCTCTTCCAGTTTGAAGCCATTCCCCCTCGTCCTATCAGTGTCCTATTACGTGCTTGGGATACCTCTTCAGTATAGGGCAATACCCCATCCCATTTGTTATGTTTTTTCAACAGTACTTCAGAAAATGTGTCTTGTGTACATGAGCATTTTATTAAAAAAAACTCAAAACCAACAAAAACCCCACAGATCACCAGCGAAGTTCAGGGCTTAAGTGAAAAATGCTGCAGTGTCTGCTATAGTGACGTAACTACACTGATTTATTTTTTTTTTTCTAGTGACTACTGGATAGTCTCATGCTGCTTAGCAAAAGCATTGTGGTGCCTTAAGTCATGAGCGGACAACACTCGGTCTGGGGACTAAACTGAAATTATCCACTGATGTCCCTGACACCTGATACTGCTGTCTACATTACATTTCAAAGAATAATAAATGCTAGAAGTGTAATTTTATCTGCTGGGTCTTATATAAAAGTTGCAAATGGAAATGGGCATGTAAGGATACTTCCAAAATTGAACAATCTAGCCATAATGATGGAAAAAGGTGTTAAAGTGAATAACTGCTCCTGGTTTATTGGAGGTTGGAGTTAGTAAGAAGGGTTCGTGAACTGACAGGTTCTCAGCGTCGTCCCATGAGCTGCAGTCTCACCTCAATGTTATGCTCTCTGTTCCTCAGAGAGCTGTCGGTGTGTGCACGGCAATGCAGTACCAGACATGAGCTTGAGCTGTCTGCAATTTGGACATATGCCACCGTCTTGATCTGGTTGGCCTAGTTTCATGGGATCTGATACCAAATTTTGGGGAGCGCGATCTGTTTCCTTACCTTGTTGTGTTTGTACAAGGAGTGCAGATGTAGGACATTTCGAAGTTCATTCCTGTTATTGATGCTAAGGGCAGAGCGTGGAAGCTCCCGGTCCATGGTAGTGATGGTTTTCTTCAAACCCTGGGAAGGAAAAGTGTCAGGTTTCAGAGTACTCGAGACAGTACAACTTACCAAAGCTTTTATTCTTGACTTTGTTGGATGTA
The DNA here is from genome assembly GCA_013398815.1 of Ibidorhyncha struthersii. NCBI lineage: Eukaryota > Metazoa > Chordata > Aves > Charadriiformes > Charadriidae > Ibidorhyncha > Ibidorhyncha struthersii. The sequence continues at coordinate 1,097,306 of VZSZ01012189.1, read as the reverse complement.
GTATGCGACTTCTGCATGGCAGTAATTAGTAACAAGCTAACCCTTACAACCTGTACTTTAGTGGTGCAATCTTGCATTATGACAGCCCAGAAATGTGAAAACAATTAAGGTGGCTATGTTGTTTGTGAGGTGGAAATTATCAAATAAGAAAAAAAAAAAGACCTCCACACAGGTGACTTCAGCTGCTAAACAGCCTCCTGGGAGAGACTGGTCTGTACAAAGGCCCCTGCTAGTATCTGGGCTTCTGGTTCAAATAGTTCCAGAAATACTGAGTTTGCTTTTTACATCAAGATGTGATACGGCTTTTCATAAATGTGATTCCAACTTGTGTAATTACAAAGTCTGAACATCAGATCTCCGGCCATCAGGGGGTTCAGAACCTTTTTCATGAGTTGAAGTTACTCCGGTCAGTCTCAGGTTGGAAAACTGTCAGATCTCCATGGCATCCGCTGGTTTGGGGGCTTCAGACTTCCTCAGCTACGTTGTATCTGTAGTCAGCATACATGGGCACTTCAGAGACAAAATGTATGGGCAACTCACTTTCTGGAGGGAGAGACTGATTATTGTGAAATGTCAGAGTCACATTCTGACCTAATTCAAGCGGTACAACAGTGGACCACCATTGTGAGAAAGTCCTGATTTCTTCTCTGAAGAGCTGTTGTTACAAGAAAGGATGTATTTTTCTGCAGGTGGATTGTCTGGCTCAGATTTAGGGAGCTGTGGAGAAGTTGTGGCAAATAAATGATGGTTCTCAAAGTTGGCTCTGATGTGCATTAAAGATTTGGGGGAAGCAGGGGAACACTTGTGCGGAAGCATACGTGATTCTTAGTGCCCCTTGTATTTGAGTCCAGAGTATGTAGTACAAAACAGGTGCAGCAATTCAAGTATAAGATACTATTGCAAGCTGTATGGTCTGTTTTACCAGCAAGACATTCCCTTTCCTTTTATGTTTTTACTCAGTTTTCCATTTACATGTATCTTAACTCAGAAATGTAAATGTCTTTCATCTGAAAAATCTTTGCAGTCAGTTGAACAGACAGACCTGAGCCTCTCATACTTCTGGCACTAAATGACAAATAATGAATTCTACATCTGGAATTCTGCTGGCAAATGTTTCAACTTTGTTCACAAACATGGAAAATGCGCATTGGGAGACTGGATGCAAAACAGATGAAGAAAATTGAGGTTTGTGTAGCACTTAATAAGACAGTGGCTGTTACTTCTGCTACAAGCTAACTCATTCCTGACACTGGGGGACTGACTGGGCTGGGTGTCTGCAGTATTTCCTTAGAATTTAATATAAATACAAGGTGGTAGCTACTTTCTCCTGGAAATGTGAAGGTGCTTTTTCTTCTGCTCAGTCCCATGCTCCCCACAGCATTTAAGCATTAAATGCTTCCCCACAGCACTTTACAGTATTAAGTTTGTGAGAAGTAATGACCTCTTTCCTCCCCTTCTCCCTGTCCCCTTCCCCCAGATAAATCTGCTGTCTGCAAAGCAGTTACTGACAACTGGAGAAAAAAAAACAAACAAAAAAAAACAAACAAAAAAAACAAAAAACAAAACAAAAAAAAAACAACAAACATGTTACTGGTTCCTCTAGCGCTGCTCCTTTTCCATTTTTTTTTAATTTGTCCTGGGAAGGTGTGTATGCCTCATGTAAACACAAGTACAATAGCAAGACAGGTAATTAACAAGAGAGGAAAAAAAACAAAAAAACAAAAAACCACCACCAAAAAAACCCTGAATCTGCGTTGCGTGATTTAAAGGTAAGAATCGGGCAGTCTCAACCCGGGAGGAAGCTGGTTCCATATTCAGCAAGAAAAAGGCATTGTGGGANTTAACTCTTAACATTTTTCATGTGTCATTCTCATTTGTACTAGTTGGAGAAAATCGAGAGAAGTTACCTTTCTACTGAGAAATTCTCTCACCAGTGATGCAGCCACTTCTTCCACAAAGGAGTTGTCCATTTTTTAGCCCAAAATGTACTTAGTGGGCGTATTCTTTCCTTCATCGAACAAATCAGTCAAGTCTGCCGGCATCGCAGCTCTTCGGTGCGGCTTTTAACCACTGCAGCCCTGGAGCAGCGGCGGGCTGGAGGGATGTTGCTCTGGAGACCATGTCATCGGA